>JASDQU010014426.1:6064-52875 GCA_032191745.1 Picea mariana
CGGGCTTCAAGGTTTCTTGTTTCCCGATGTCAAGAGTTCTTGTCGTCTCAAACTCCTGATCTCTGATTTGCCGATGTGCCATTTTTTCCTTAGCCCCTCCTGGCTATGCCCTGGTCCATGCGACCACTTCTCATAACACCGCAGCCTTACTCTCATTAGGTTTTCGGACTTCGCAATTCCGAAATGTATGGACTTCTTGTCCATGGGATTCCCGATTCTCTGAATCCCGATTTCCCAATGGGCTCTCCTATCGGACCTTTTCCCGAAGTCCTCGATCACTGCCATGCGTCCCCTCAATATGGATGGTCTTGATCGCCTCTCGCGATTTTGCGATTTCTGATGTTCCGAGCACCTCATCTTCAGGACTCACGAAATGTCGAACTCTGATGCTCCGGTTTGACTTTTCTATCGGGACTTCTCTCGATAATCTGGATCTCCACCACATGTCCCCAACAGATGGACGACCCTGATCCAATCTCACGATTTCGAGACTTGAAGTGTCTCGACTTCCTCGACCTTGAAAATTATGATATTCTGAGTGCCGATATCTCGATACCTGTCGGGACTTCCACCCTCCTGCTCACGAAGCTAAACCTCGTACAGCTCCCAACCGATCTAACAACCATCGTTTATTTCACTCTAGATCTGACGGTTTAGATCATCTCTTCTCCTTCCTGCTCTTTGGACATGAAATCAATGGTCCAGATCTCTTCCTCCAGTCGATCCGACAGTTTCTATACTCTCTCCTGAGCTTCCACACTTTCTTCTAGTGCTTGGGAAAATTCCAAGTTCTCAAAGGTCTCGACCTTTGCTTCATTCTGCGAGCTCTTCAACTTTAATCTTCACCTGTGTTTTCCACGAAGCTATTCCTCCTGAGATTCCATGTAGCTTCAACCTCAAAGGAAACTCAATTCTTTTTCCTTTCTCCCTCAGATGGAGAAATATGGATGCCCTCCTGGCTATCCCTCTACTCAAGCAACCTCTTGCTGAGTCTGCAGGGTGTTCAACAACCCTGTGAAGATCCTTCAGTGGATTCTTCCTTCAAAATACAGAACTCAAAAGATTTCTCTTCTCCCTGTGCCTATCTGCACACTGACTCCGATGCCCTCCTGGCAGAGTATCTTCTCATATAACATCCAACAGTTCTGTCCTCTGTGCACTCCTTGCACTTGCTCAATGCCCACTTGGCAGAGCTCTTAGAATCCTCAGTGATTCTGGTTCTTCTCTGAACTCACAACAGAGTTCTTCCTCAATGCTCCTCCATGCATATGCTCAATGCCCACCTGACAGAGCTCTACATAACTCTTCAGAGATTATGTCTGCAAATGTGTCTCTCATACACAACCTAGCCTCCAAGGTATTCAGCAACCTTGATTTATTCCCTGAGTTGTTGACTCCAGTTCTTGTGCCGCATCATGTATTTGTATGAACCCGTAGAATTCAGAAGTGCAACCTCTGTGCATGGCTATCAGAACCCACAATGTACCTGAAATCAGACACACTCCTACAAATGAAAACCTACAGTATAAATCTACAACACATATGAACACTCATAGACATCCACATAACACAAAAATACATGCAGGAAAAACTACTTCTGTTTATATTAAAATGAAAAATGATTGCATTTACAAGGTGTTCCTGAGCACGGCCTGTAACAATGTCTCGGCTCTTTCTCTTCTGCTCTCTACTTGCAGATTCTCTTCTATCCCCACTTCTACTTACTTCCACAAAATGAGATACAAAATCTCTTTTACCTGGGGGGGCTCTTAGAGCTCTTCCCTCCAATCTACCTACCCTATTCAATTGCATTGAATGGGCTGTCTAGTCCACTATCTGGATCTAGATCTCAACCTTACAAACATTAAAGGCCTATCTTATCTACATCTTGCGTAAAGGCACGGCTTCACATCTCAACAACATACAACATTTAATTAAATTCAATTCAGATTTCAAATGAGGTTGCACCTCTCTTTAGCTTTGAATGAACGCACAAGACGTGGCTGGCTAGCTGGCTGGCTGACATGGAGAGATGCTCCTGCATCATACTCCTCAGCTGCAAAATTCATGAGCTCCTGCTCATGAGCTTCCCATCTCAGTTATGGTAATCCTCCTGGATCCCAAATCATCCTCTAGAGCTGTTCATCCGCTCCATCCTGTTGCTGCTACTTCCTTCCTTCTGCTCAGCTGATCCTCACTGGCAGTTTTTGGTGACCTCAACGTCGACTTTCTGATGTCTTCTATCACTTTGTCCAGCTGCTCCAGTGGCTGGCTCTATTTTTGTAGTCTCCCCAGCTACAAAATTTTTCTGCAATTGAGTAGATCATCATGATCTCCCATGCTATCCTCTTCATCGTCATCTGTGGCACCAAGTGTCCACTCTGTTGCAGACTTCTGTTCTGCAGTATCCCTTTGACTGACTGGCTATTTAGTCACCTTCTCTGATAGCTCAACTTCTGTCAGTTCTCTTGCTGGCTCTGGATTGTTCATCCAATCCTCCAGCATCTCTAGCTCCATCTCCCATGGAGTGATAAATCTTCCTACTTTCTCTTTGGCTTCCTTTGCTACTAGCTTCAGTGCTACAGCTTCCTCAACTTCCTAGCTGAATATGTTGAGCCATTCCTCAGAATGCTCATCTTCTTGGGTAGCTTTAGATATCTGCTCCAATCCTTCTTTGACAGTCTCAACTAGCCGTCCTTCTGTTGTTGCTGCACCTGCAACACAGATTTCTGCCTCCTCCTAGGAAAATGGTAGGAATACCTGAATTCCCCCAATTATTAGAAGATCCTTTAGATCCTCCCCTTCTATCAGCTGCACCTGCTGATCCAAACTCACCTCTGAGCTCATCTATTCTGTCAGCTCTTCTGGCTGATTCCAACTCATCTGCTCATCCCTGCCCACATGGTAATATGGGATCTATTCACTGCTCTCCTGGCAGATTATGAGATCAATTGATCCCATCTTCATCAGCAACCCTTGCTGAATTGAACTCACCTCCGAGTCCATGAGACTTTCAGATAGTCTTGAATGCTCTGATACCACTTGATGCAGTAAGACACGACCACCACCTCACGCTCCTGCTCACAGGATCAATTTTTCAGCTACTTGAGTCGAAGCGTCTCTTCTGATTCCCTGCTAGAATCTTCGATGAGTTCCCGATCCACAGGTCCTTATACTTCCTCATGGCCTTCTGTACTCCGGCCATTGCCCTTTCCTTAACAGGGAAAATATACTATCGGGCTTCATGGTTTCTTGTTTCCCGATGTCAAGAGTTCCTGTCCTCTTGAACTCCCGATCTCCGATTTTCCGATGTGCCCTTTTTTCCTTAGCCCCTCCTGGCTATGCCCTGGTCCATTTGACCACTTCTCATAAGACCACAACCTTACTCTCGTCGGGGTTTCGGACTTCACAATTTCGAAATGTATGGACTTCTTGTCGACGGGATTCCTGATTCTCTGAATCCTGATTTCTCGATGGGTTCTCCTATCAGACCTTTTCCCGAAGGCCTCGATCACTGCCATGCATCCCCTTAAGATGGACGGTCCTGATATCCTCTCACAATTTCGCAACTTTTGATGTCCCGAGCACCTCGTCTTCAGGACTCACGAAATGCCGAACTCCAATGCTCTGGTTTGACTTTTCTATCGGGACTTCTCCCGATAATATAGATATCCTCCATGTGTCCCCAACAGATGGATGGCCCTGATCCAATATCGCAATTTCGAGACTTGAAGTGTCCCAACTTCCTCGACCTAGAAAACTCTGATATTTCGAGTGTCGATATCTCGATACCTATCGGGACTTCCACCCTCCTGCTCACAAAGATAAAACTCGTACAGCTCCCAACCGATCTGACAGTTGTTGGGTATTTCACTCTAGATCTGATGGTTTAGATCATCTCTTCTCATGCACGCTCTCTGAACATGAAATCAACGGTCTAGATCTCTTCCTCTAGCCGATCTGACGGTTTCTGTGCTCTCTCCTGAGCTTCCACACTTTCTTCTAGTGCTTGGGAAAATTCCAAGTTCTCAAAGGCCTCGACCTTTGCTTCGTTCTGTGAGATCTTCAACTTTAAGCCTTGCCTGCGTTCTCCACAATGTTATTCCTCTTGAGATTTCCTATAGCTTCGACCTCCAAGGAACCTCAATTCTTTTTCCTTTCTCCCTCAGATGAAGAAATATGGATGCCCTCCTGGCTATCCCTCTGCTCAAGCAACCTCTTGCTGAGTCTGCAGGGTGTTCAACAACCCTGTGAAGATCCCTCAGTGGATTCTTCCTTCAAAATACAGAACTCAAAAGAGCTCTCTTCTCCCTGTGCCTGTCTACACACTGACTCTGATGCCCTTCTGGCAGAGTATCTTCTCACAGAACATCCAACATTTATGTCCTCTGTGCACTCCTTGCACTTGCTCAATGCCCACTTGGCAGAGCTCTCAGAATCCTCAGTGATTTTGGTTCTTCTCTGAACTCACAACAAAGTTCTTCCTTAATGCTCCTCCGTGCATATGCTCAATTCCCACCTGGAAGAGCTCTACAAAACTCTTCATAGATTCTGTCTACAACTGTGTCTCTCATACACAACCTAGACTCCAAGGTATTCAACAACCTTGAGGTCTTCCCTGAGTTGTTGACTCCAGTTCTTGTGCCGCAGCACATCTTTGTATGAACCCGCAGAATTCAGAAGTGCAACCTCTGTGCATGGCTATCAGAACCCGCAGTGTTCTGTCACACCCTCCTAGTATGAAGCCTCAAAGACCTTCACCTAAAATCAGACACACTTCTGCAAATGCAAACCTACAATATACATCTACAGCACATATGAACACTCACAGACATCCACATAACACAGAAATACATGCAGGAAAAACTGCTTCTGTTTATATTAAAATGGAAAATGCCTGTATTTACAAGGTGTTCCTGAGCACGGCCTGTAACAAGGTCTCATCTCTTTCTCTTCTACTCTCTACTCACAGATTCTCTTCTATCCCCACTTCTACTTACTTCCACAAAATGAGATACGAAATCTCTTTTACCTGTGGGGCTCTTCGAGCTCTTCCCTCCAATCTACCTACCCTATTCAATTGCATTGAATGGGATGTCTAGTCCACTATCTGGATCTAGATCTCATCCTTACAAACATTAAAGGCCGATATTATCTACAGCCTGTGCAAAGGCACGGCTTCACAGCTCAACAGCCTACAACATTTAATTACATTCAATTCAGATTTCAAATGAGGTTGCGGCTCTCTTTAGCTTTGAATGCACGTGCAAGACGTGGCTGGCTGACGTGGAGAGATGCTCTTGCATCAGAGGGTCATTTGTTGATGATCGATTGTGAGAATATCTATTGTAAAATCTATCTGTAATCTTTTTCTTTTGCATTAATAAACTGCTCCAAGTGGTCGCCTTAGCTAGGGCCATGGATGTTTCCCCGTAGGGGTTTTACCACGTGAAAACATCGGTGTGTTGATATTTGATATGGTTATGTGAGTGGTTACTGAAGGTTTTCATCCTCTCTTGGAATACCTATTTTGTCGAACATGGTATCAGGGCTTGTTTGAAGACCCGCTCCCGTTGTAGATTGAGATTGTGAAGCCGAGTTTCCTCATCTCCATTTTCTATGATTTTCGTACATTTATGTGGTGAGAGAACTATTCCATTGTTTCTGGAGCGCTCATTTCAGTCAGGAACATTTTTCATTTCACTCAAAAATATTTTTGTTTTCCCAATATATGACCATTACAGTGAGATCCAAAGGTATAAAGCTTGAATACACATTTTTTAAAATTTTTGCAGAGTAGTATTTTGGTTTTATTTTAGTTTTGTTTTATTTATTTTCGGGTTTCTACTCTTTTGGATCTGCGTATGCTCTTTTCCCCGCACCCTGTACAATCTCGGTAAATCAGAAACAAATAGGAAAAGGTGCATCTTCCGGGTAAGCTAACTGAGATTTAACCCTTGTTGTCATCGAGAAGCGAATTTTTTTTCTTTTCTGAAAAAAAAAAATTTTGAGCATGCTCCCCAAGGCCGTCAAGAACAACAACAATCCTCCTTTTGAACATTACAATATGTTTTTCTAGACCATTTGGTTAAAATTTGCCTTATTAAGTAAGAGGTCTTGAGTTCAAGTCTCTCTTTTGTTACTTTTTTTGAAAAAGTTCGTGCTAAAATTATAAAGTGTATTTCACTTCAAGTATAAAAGTGAATCACTATAAGTAGCTTTAATATTTTATTTTAGAGTTATTTATTTTTCATGCAACTTTTTCTATTATAAAGTAACTTCATTGTAAAAGTTATCCCCACTTCTCTTTATAAAAGTGGGTCACTTCATAAAGCAGATTACAATATCACGTGGTCATTTGGTTACCGTTTATGCTTTTTTTTAAAAGGGCATAACTCTCACATCCTAAGTCTGTTTTCAGTGCCATTTTTTTTAAACCGCATAAATTTTTGAGCTCTTTCCATCCAAATCATCAGTTTCAATTTTTAAACCCATATTATCTACATATTTAAAATGGATTCTACAAGTAATCTCTTGCTTACCAACACCAACTACTTCCAATGGAAATCTCATATGGAAGATTTATTAAGAAGTAAAGGCTTGTACCAGATTACCTTGGGAAAGGAAAAAACACCCACTGATGATGATAAGAAATCAAAATGGGCTAATAGGAGTGACGAAGCACATGGACTAATCAAAATGTCCATCTCTCCTGATTTAAGGTACCACCTTCAAGAAATTGATGACCCCGAAGAAGCTAAGGAAAAGATTGAATTTGTGTTTGGTAAAATCAATATTATTTGAGCACAACAGTTAGAAAATCAAGTACTGACCTTGATTCCAAGTGATTTTTCTTGCCTTGGAGACTATCTATCTAAGTTTAAAACACTCAGAATTTTATGTGAAGAATGTAAGATAAAAATAGAGGAAGAGCATTGCTTCTATATTATTCTTTCTAAGCAAGGTAGTGCATATTCTGTGTTTGTATCTACCTTTTATGCCATGAGAGAGGCTCTAGGGAAAGCTTATGAAAAATCCACTCTTGAGTCCTTTTGTGTTGCTTTGATTAGAGAGTAAGATAAGCTTGGACAACTTGGAGTGATCAACACTACAGGTACCTCCAACAAAGCCTTAGTTTCCCAACAGAAAGATAAACCCAAGTATCCCAAGAAGCAATATCCTCTATACAACAACAAGCAACATAAGGGCCCCAAACCCGCTTAGACAGCTTCAGCTCCTAACGATGACAAAGGAGAAAAATATAAAAATAAGAAGATTGGCAGACATTGCAACTTTTGTGATAAATATGGTCATGATGAGTCTAAATGTTTCAAGAATATCGTAGCTTTAGAAGTAGCGATGAAGAAGCACAACATGAATATTGATTCTACTTCTTCTTCTTCTTCTCATGGACATGCACTTTCCTCTTTTGGTTTTGTCCTTCAACAAAAATTCTTCTTCTTATGATGATTGGCTTATTGATTGATCCAGGTGGATATCGGTGGCCACCCACCTTTTCCAACTGACTCAAAACAATTTTCTGGCAATTTTGGTAATTTACTATTTTTAGCATTTTTCACTTCCGGAGCCGTTTTGAGGCCCTAAACGATGTTTTTTGGGAAAACATGTTTGCAATATGGAAGCTATGACAGACTATCATGCGCCTAAAATAGAGATCATATGCAAACATTACGACCCCGGGAAGTTGATGTACTAACTTACCTAAACGGGGCCCACATGACTTTTGGCGCTTCATCTCCTAGGGTTAGGTTTTTGGATGTCTAGGGTTTTTGGCATTCTTATTTATTGTAAAAAAAGGCTTTTAGAGCCTCATTGTAATCATTTTATTGTGAATGAGCACAACTGTCACATCTCTTCTTAGAGATAAGCTGCCACCATTCCAACAAGCTTGTTTCTGCTACATTTTACAGTTTTCAGCTTATTTCGTTATTGAATAGAACACCAGTTTTACTGTATCTCTGTTATTTTGTGTTAAGAATCTGTATTCACTTTGTTCTGCTCATAAAATATGGATCAGTGGTATCAGAACAGGCTACTCTTGATCATTTTTCAGTGCATATCCCCAACAAGGTCCGAGTATAGCAAGTTGGGTCTCGAGCTTGTCTCTCTTGAAGACAATCGCTCTCGCACGCCCAAGAAACCCTCCATGGTAGAAGAAAAGGAAAACGATGGAGCAGATGATCCTATAACTCTGTTTCTTGAGTAAGCGCTCATGCAACAGAGGGACGAAATGATGGATAATTTTTCCCACATCCTTCAATGCCTCCCAATAGCATCAAGCACATCTTCATCCAACGACCACTTTGGAAGCACCTCACCTTTTAAGGTATATGCCAATTTTGATATTCCTATATTTGAAGGTCAGATAGATGTGGATGCCCTAGATAAATGGTTAAATTTGTTAGAAGGTTATTTCTCTATGCACAATTTTTCTGACAGAGAAAAGATTATCTTTGCGCTCCTTAAGGCTCTCCCCCATGTCAAACATTGGTGGGAAACTTACTGGGAGCAAAGTTCCATAGAGGAGTCTGGAATACATGGGGCCGAGCCCACTTGGGATTTTTTTGTGGATGCGGTAAAGGAACAGTATTACCCTATTGGCAACTATGAGGACCAGCACATGATATGGACCACACTATGGTAAGAGAGGGGCCAAGCAGTTCTGGAGTTCACCAATACCTTCCATACCTTGTGCACCAAATTGGGTATCAAAGACTTCGAAAAATATTTGGTTCTGAAATGCCGTGGGGCTCTACCCAGATACATCCAAACTGAAATGGATTTTCTGGACATCTCATCACTCGGTGTTGCCTATCGATATGCTATTAAAATCAAGCAGAAATTTAAGCACCAGAAAAAATGGTAGTTCGGGTTTGCAAATATGCAACAACCAAAGTATGACAAATACAACCCTAAAAAATAGTCTCCCGAAAACCAGTCCAAGCCACAAGAAAAGAAGGGTCATGGGAAGACAAAGAAGGACACCGAAAAATGGTGCGATTTCCACAAAATCCCCTGGCACAACACCGATGAATGTTACTGAAAATAGTCATTAGTGGCTGAGATCAAAGACAAGGAGCTGAACCCTGATTCAGAATCTGATTCTGAAAATACTGGTAAAGGACAGATCATTGACATAGACCCCACTGCTATTTTCGTGACCGTGACAATTCAACCAGAAGAACCAACAGATCCAGAAGAGGGGGATCACCTTTTTCATTCACAGATGTGGGTGAAGGGGACCCCACTGCATTTTATTGTTGATAGCAGAAGCCAGAAGAACCTCATCTCAACAAAGGTCATCAAACAGTTGGGATTGTCGACAAAACCACACCCGCAACCATACAACATCGGGTGGCTTTGCCAAGGATGATATTTTCATGTCAGCCAATAGTGTCGATTGTTGTATGGCATCCAACTCTTCAAGGATGAGGTATTATCTGATGTTTCCCCATTGGATGTCTGTGATGTCCTCTTGGGCCAACCATATTTGTGGAGACACCATGTTGTTTATGAGTGTCAACCCCATAGTGTCATTGTTACTTTGGGGGTTCATCTCTACAGAATACCAGAGATAGTTCCAACTATTGTTCCACCTAAAAAGTGTCTCAAGGAAATATCTCATATTTCAAAATTCAACTTCTTCACAATCTGTTCAAAAGGGGAACAAAAGGACACTGCAACCACTACAACCTCGCACAAGGCACCTTCTATCCAATAGAAGCAGGTTGACAAGGTTGCAACAAAGCGCAAATATTCCTTATGCACATTTTCCTCTCATGTAGCTCGACTTGTTGAACAACCTCAGCCTCAACAGGTTCATGATAGACTTCCACAAACTGAGTAGCGCAACGTCTCCAACAAGGCAAGCACCTCACCAAGATTCAGATTCAACAAATGATTTTTTCTCTCTCCAAGGCACTCAACGCAATGGAGACCATTTCTTCCTAAGGAGGGAGGATTGATACAGGTGGATATCAGTGGCCACCCACATTTTCCAACTGGCTCAAAACAATTTTCTGGCAATTTTGGTAATTTACTATTTTAGTTGTTTTCACTTCCGGAGCCGTTTTGAGGCCCTAAATGATGTTTTTTGGGAAAACATGTTTGAAATATGGAATTGCATTCCATATTACACCTAAAATGAATCTCCTCACTGATACCTTTCCAATGGGCTATCATGCACCTAAAACGAAGATCGTAAGCAAAAGTTATGATCCCGGGAAGTTGATGTATTAACTTACCCAAACGGGGCCCACATGACTTTTGGCGTTTCATCTCCTAGTGTTAGGTTTTTAGATGTCTAGGCTTTTTGGAATTCTTGTTTATTGTAAAAAAGGCCTTCAAAGCCTCATTGTAATCATATTCTTGCGAATAAGCGCAACCGTCACATCTCTTCTCAGAGATAAGCCACCACCATTCCAACAAGCTTGTTTCCGCTGCATTTTACAGTTTTCAACTTATTTCGTTATTGAATAGAAAACCAATTTTACTGTATCTTTGTTGTTTTGTGTTAAGAACCTGTTAATATTCTATATTCATTTCATTCTTCTCATAAATTACAGATCATTGATTCAGGAGCATCTTATCATATGGCTAAGGATAAATCCATATTTTCTGCTCTAAATAAGTGTAACACTAAGAAAATATTTGTTGGTGATGATAGATCTCTTAGTGTTGTAGGATCTGGAATAGTTCAAGTAGATAATGGTCATTTCAATGATCTATTATGTGTTCCAAATATTTCTTTTAACCTTTTATCAGTCTATCAAATCACTCATTCAGGTGAAGGTAAAACCGTAGAGTTTTCACCTCACCAAGTTGTAATCAAGGATCTAAAATATCCTAAGCATGTTCTTGCAGTTGGAATTGCTGATGATATTACTAGGTCATCATCATCATAGGGTCATCATCATTTTCATCAGTTTTTGTTACTCACAACGATGACTTGAGCAAAATTTGGCATGAGTGGTTTGGTCATCTAAACTATCGCTCATTGCAACAACTATGTAATCAATAGATGGTGACTCATCTTCCTCCTATTTCATGTAGAGATGGTGCTTGTGCCGGTTGTGTTCTTGACAAACATCATCGGGACAGTTTTGACAAACGTGCCTCTTGTCATGCTTCGGTCCCTTTGCAACTTGTTCACAGTGATTTGTGTGGTCCATTTTCTTCCCCTTCTCTTTCTCGGTGCAAGTATTTCTTAACTTTCATTGATGATTTTTCCAAAATCACTTGGGTTTACTTCTTAAAACTTAAGAGTGAATTTCTTGCCAAGTTTTTGGCCTACAAGGCCCTTGTCAAAAAGAAATATGGACATCAAATTCAAAAGTTAAGAACAAATAATGGATTCAAATATGTGAACAATAATTTTACAAGTTACTGAACTACACAGGGCATCCAATTGCAACACATTGTTCCATATACACCACAACAAAATGGTGTTGTAGAGAGAAAGAACCGCACATTAAAAGAAATGGGTAATTGTATGATCCAATCTAAGGGATTAAGTCTAAAGTATTGGGCAAAAGAAATCAACTGTGAAAATTACATAGTCAATCACACTCCCACAAAGGCTCTTAAAAATATAACACCGAAAGAAGCTTAGACTAAAATTAAACCAGATGTAAGTCACTTCTGTGTATTTGGCAGTATAGCATGGACTCACATTCTTGATGAGAAAAGGAAAGCATTGTAGCCTAAAAGTGATAAGTGTATATTTGTTTCTTATTCTGAATATGTCAAAGGTTATTGACTTCTTCAACCACATTGTAATGAAATTATTCTTAGAAAAGAAGTTAAATTTGATGAAAATCTCTTAGCCTGCGACCATAATTTGACGGTTGTGCCTTCTTCGACCTACGAGCCATATTTGGTGTTTGATCCTTCTTCTGTTCCTATTTTGGTTTCTTCTTCAGATGATGACAATGAGGATGAAAATCCACCTCTTCCTGCTCACCTTCCTCCAGATGAGTCACTTGAACCTGAACCAACACTAGTTCCACCGCTTCCTAGATGGGTCCATTCAACATGAGAAGCATTTGGTGGTCTTGTCCGTGATCCTTCAGATCAACGTCGAAGACGTTCACAGTTCCAGCAAGCCTCTTCTCTTTTGGCTCAAATTTCAGCGACTCCTGATCCAAAGACATTTGAAGAAGCTTCAGGTCATCCAGATTGGGATACAACAATGAATGAAGAGTATCGTTTTTTAATGGCAAATGAAACTTGGGATATTGTACCTCTTCCAAAAAGAAAAAATCTTGTCATATGTAAATGGGTCTACAGAACTAAGTATGCATCAGATGGAAGTGTTTAAAGACACAAGGCTTAGTTAGTTGCCAAAGGATTTTCCCAAGTTGAAGGAATTGACTATAATGAAACCTTTGCCCCTATAGCCAAAATGAATTCCATACTCCTTCTTATTTACCTTGCTGCCTCACATAAATGGGAGGTCCATCAGATGGATGTTAAATCCACCTTCTTGCATGGTGATTTGAAAGAAGAAATCTACATGGAACAACCTCCTAGCTATGTCCAGAATTACTCTAGCCTTGTTTGTCACCTTAAGAAACCTCTTTATGGTTTTAAGCAAGCTCCCCGAGCTTGGTATGCCAAAATGGATAACAATAGATTCTCTAGATGTCATTTTGATCCTAATGTCTATACCAAGAAAGTAGGAAGCCATCTCATAATCCTTGTCCTGTATGTTGATGACCTTATCTTTATTGGTAGTGACTCTAAAGTTTTAAACCATGTGAAAACTAGCCTCAAGAATAAATTTGAAATGATAGACTTAGGTTTTTTGAACTATTTCCTTAACCTCCAAGTTTTGCAAACCAATGAAGGAATTTTTCTTTCCCAGTCTAAGTATGCTTGTGAACTTCTTCGTCGCTTTCACATGGATGATTGTAAACCAGCCCCTTCTCCCTTCCAGTCTAGAGTCAAGCTTACTACCACCTGTACTTCTCCTAAATTTGATGCCACCCTGTTTCGCCAGTTAGTTGGTAGCCTCTTATACTTGACTCATACCCATCTTGATCTTTCCTTTGTTGTTGGTCTTATTTCTCGATATATGAAAACACCCCATGAAATCCATTGGAAAGCAGCTAAAAGGATACTTTTCTATGTCCGTGGTACAGTCAGTTCAGGATACATTACAGTTCAGGGGGGAGTCCTTTATTGGTTGGTTTCACTGATTCAGATTGGGCCGACGACCCTAATGATCAGAAATCTACTGCAGGTTATGTTTTCATCCTTGGTTCAAGACCTGTCACTTAGGCCTATAAGAAACAACAGGCTATTACACTTTCTTCAGCAGAAGCATAGTACCGAGCAGCGGTAAATGAAAGTCATGAAGCCTTGTGGCTTCGACAGATCCTTTCAGTGTTTGGATTCGAGCAACAACATCCGACTAGCCTTTTGTGCCACAATCAAAGTGCCATCAAGCTTTCCAAATACCCATTTCAACATCAACAAAACAAGCACATCGAGATACACATGCACTTCATAAGAAAACTCATTCATGATCAAGTTATTGAAGTGCTCTTTTTCCCTACAGAATATCAAGTTGCAGACATTTTCACAAAGTCTCTTACAGAAGCAAAGTTTTCCAAACTTCGATCTATGTTAGGAGTTCATGAAGTTGTCATTNTGGGAGTTAGTTAAGATCTACTTGGTCTAATGTGTCATTAGGTAAAAGTGTGTTTGTTAGTGTTTTTCTTTAGTATGCATTTGTAGTTAGGAAATCCAACGGTCATGATATGTTCCCGACATAGAGTGATCTGGCGATTCATGCTCTCCTCGATCTTAACAACCATTGATCTGTGGATTAACACTCGATTGGTCCATGATCTCTATTTAAAGAGCATGGAGGGTCATTTGCCAACGATTGATTGTGAGAAACTCTATTATAAAATCTCTCTGTAATCTTTTTCTTTTGCATTAATAAACTACTCCAAGTGGTCGTGTTGGCTGGGGCCGTGGATGTTTCCCCATAGGGGTTTTACCATGTGAAAACATTAGTGTGTTGATCTTTAATTTGGTTACGTGAGTGGTTACTGAAGGTTTTCGTCCTCTGTTGGAATACCTGTGTTGTTGAACATCAAGGTCTCTCTAGCACAAGTATATAGAAATATCTCAGCTAGGAACTCAAGGGAACATGCTACTAGGAAAACTACCAACAAACCAACAACAAACACTTATTGTTACAGTGCAACTTGCCTACGAGTTCACTCTTCAGGCCCGACAACCTGTCTCTTCAGGTTTCCAACTCTAGTTTGCTCCAAATACTCTCCAATATGAAAATTTATATCACAATACTTTTAGAAAATAAAATTCTACAATGACACAACTCCAACAACAATTTGAACCATAATCCCATGTTCTTCTCAACTCTCCAACCTAAGGAATGCACCATTCGTTTATCAGAGTTAACCCAAGGGATATACCATCCATTTATCAAGGCTAATCCCAAGGTCACTAGTGAAGCTGGGCATGACCTTGAGATGTGGTTATGGAACTCTAGTTGCTCAAAATGGACTTTTGCATTCCATTTTTTTTCAAATTTGTAAACAATTTATGGGTATTCTGCATGCATGTTTTATTCATTCTCCCATGTAGAATCTTCAGGACCATAATAGGTCCATTGAACCTTTACCAACCCTATATATTTGTTTATGAGCACTTTGAATTTCCGGTTTAGGATGCATATTGGTTCCACCCAGAAATCCCCTTCATGTTCCACCTGGATCACATTCCAATCAATTATGTGGTTACGGCCAAGCACTTATTTCTTTAATAATTTTATATGAAATACATTATGCACTCTTATGGATGAAAGCAATACTAGCATGTATGCAAATGGCCCTATATTTTCTAATATTTCTAAAGGCCCACAATATCTTTCTTCCAACTTTAGGAAACTTCCTAATCTTAGCAAACTTTTCTTTTCCTTCACTTTTAAAATCACATGTTTGCTCACTTTAAAATATCTAAACACTTTGTTCATGTATGCATAAATATTCTTCCTATCCTGAGTAACCTTTAAATTCTACTTTATCTTTACCATCTGTTCTTCCATTTCCTTCAATAAATCTGGCCCAACAACTGTTGTGTCTGTTGTATTATCCCAACTCACTGGTGTGTTACAATTTTTTCCATACAATGCTTCAAACAGACTCATTTTCAATGAGGCATGATACCCATTGTTGTAAGCAAATTCAACTAAATGAATATAATATTCCCACTTTGATGGATGATCCATCACATACATTCTGAGCATGTCCTCAATTATCTTATTAGTCCTCTCTGTTTTCCCATATGTCTCTGGGTGATATGTTGTATAGAGATTTAAATTTGTCCCAAAGCCTCTGAACAAACCCTTCCAAAAATTGGAAGTAAACTTTGGATCTCTATTTTAAACTATTTCCTTAGGTACCCCATATAGCTTGGAAACTTGTTTCATATATATTTTTGGAATATTTGTTTCCTTGTGTGTAGTATTTACTAGAATAAAATGAGCTACCTTCGTCAATTTATCTACCACCACCATGATGGAATCATGTTTCTTCACTGTTCTGGGCCGCTTTGTAATAAAATCCACTATAACAACTTCCCACTTCCATTCTAGAATGAGAAATGGCTATAAAAACCTGTTGAATGTCTATCTTCAATATTCACTTTTTGGTACTCTAGACATCTGACTATGTAATTAGTCACTTCTGTCTTCATTCCCGACCAAAAATATTGGCTTCTTACAACTGCAATTGTCTTCTGATATCCCAGGTGCCTAACATATGGCACATTGTGCATTTCTTTCAGAACTACATCTTTCAACTCATTGGAATTCAACACATATACTTTTCCATTGTACATGAGAACTCCATGTTCTTTTAGCTCATAAGAATTAAATTTCTGCTGAAAATTACCTCGATGTAATATGTCTTTTATTTTTAGATAATGTTGATCTGAATTTTCTGCTGAAATAATTTGATCTTTCAGATCAATCCTATACATGCTAATGGCTGCAACACACACTTCATGAGCTCTCCTGCTGGGTGCATTAGCCACTTGATTTTCCTTTCCTTTTATATGCTTAATTTCAAAGTCATATTCACTTAGGAATTACATCCATCTAGTTTGTCTAGCATTTAGTGTTGGCCATCCAAACAAATGCTTCAAACCATAGTGGTATGTCCTTAGCTCTAATTTCTTTCCCATAAGGTAGTGTCTCCACATTTTAAATGCATGTACAATTGTTGCTAACTCCAAGTCATGTGTAGAATAATTTCTCTCATGCTATTTTAATTTTCTGGACTCATAGCCTACCACATGATCCTTTTGACTAAGAACTCCACCGAGCCCTTCCTTGCATGCATTGGTGCACAAAAAAAAATATTTGCTTATATCTATGATCTTCGATATTGGTGCACTTGTCAATATTTCCTTCAACTTTTGAACTATTTCTTCACACTTGGAAGTCCATTCAAAATTCACTCTCTTATTTTGCAAAGAAGTGATTGGAATTGCAATCTTTGAGAATCCTTATATGAATCTTTGCTAATAACTAACAAGACCCATGAAAGATATGACCTCAGTCACATTCTTTGGCACTGGCCATCCTCTACTGACCTCTATCTTTTCAGGATCCACTGTTATCCCATCTGTTGAAAAGATATGCCCCAAGTAGTGAATCTTCTTTTGGTAAAAGATGCACTTACTTAGATTATAATATAATTTATGCTCTTTTAGAACTTCCAAAACCATTCCTAAATGTTTCCTATTCTCCTTTTCTGGCTTAGAGTAGACAAGTGTGTCATCTAGGAACACAATCACAAACTTGTCTAGGTACTCCCTGAACACTCCATTAATCAGGCACATAAAAACGGTTTGGAAATTTTATAGTCCAAATGGAACTACCATGAATTCATAATGCTTAAATGTTTCCTTACTAATGTCTTCTTATTTTATCCTCACTTGATGATAGCCTGATCTCAAGTCAATCTTGGAAAATATTCATGCACTTTTCAGCTGATCAAATAAATCATCAATTCTTGGGAAAAGATGTTTGTTCGTTATGGCGACCTTATTCAGTTTTTTGAAATCAATACACAACCTTAAGGTTCCATCTTTTTTCTTTACAAAAAGAATCGAGGATCCCCAAGGTGACACACTTGGGCATATATACCCCTTCTTGGACACTAGGGAAGCTCTTGGCACCAAATCAATAGAGAAATAAATGTCTCTCTTTGCTAGCAATCCTGAAATTTCTCTAAAAACATCTTCAAAATCCTTCAATACCGGATGGTCTTCAATTATTGCCACATTATCTTTGGTTGCCTCTTCCATATGGGCTGCAAAAATATGACATCCCTTCCTGAAAATCTTCTTCAACTACATAGCTGAAATTTCTCTAACGACTACAACTCTTGGAATGCCTTCAACCTTGCCTTGCTTCCCTTCTTCATCAATATATGTGATTGTCTTGTTATAATAGTCTAGGAAAACATGGTTTTTTTCCAACCAATCCATGACAATTAGAAAATAATATGAACCCAATGGTATGGTGTTTACATCAAAATTTTTATTGAGTCCATTTATGTCTATTAGAAAACCTTTAACCCACTCATTGAATTTCCTCTTAGCTCCTGTGGTTAATTGAACTAACCAAAATTTCTTATTCAGACTTCTTTTCAAGTGAAATATTTCAACAATGTTAACATTTATGTAACTATGGATAGCTCCATAATCAATCAAATTGCTATGGGTTGGTTGTCAATCTTACCTTCCACTTCGAACATGGGGGATTGATACTCTACTTTCTTGTTGTCCAAGGCTGCATAAATCCTTGTCATGTTTCCTCCCATTTCTTCAATTGTTTCAACCTCCTCCATGTTGTGGACAATCCTCATTCTTTCTCCTTTATGAGGGAAGTTCCTATATAAGTGATTTCCCTCACATCCCCAACATTGAATATGATGCTGTCTTGGTCTCTTCCCAACTGAATCTGTAGTCTTGTGCTCATTTTGGGATGACTGGCCTTGCTGATTTGTTTGGGAAGTATTTCTGAAAAAGGATGTCTTAAAAACTTTCTTCTTTTGATCCTTTTTACCCTTCATCTTGTCATTCCAAGCATTTTGGAAAACTGGCCTTCCTTTGCTTTGCTCATAAAGATGCCTTTATCTGCTTATGGCTTCCTCCAAAGTTTTGGGGTTATCATATTGAATCTTGTCACTGTAAAAGAAGGGTAACCCACTTAGAAACATTTGGATGTTGATATTCTCATCCATGATGAAGGAAACATACTTAAGCAACTTAAAGAACCTTTTCTCATATTCCTCCATTGTCATGTTCCCATATTTGATTTCAAATAACTCTTTCATATTTCTTTCATAGTAATGCTGGAACAAATATTTCTCTTAGAAATATCCTTTGAACTACCTCCATGGGAACCTCTTCTCATCAAGGTTATTTTATTGCTTAAGTTGATCCCACCACATGGATTACTTTCCTTGCAAGTGGTAGGTGGTAATTATAGATTCTACTTGGGAAGGGTAATCATGAAGCTAGAAATATTTCTTCATTTCCAATAGCCAAGCCTTGACCTCTTCTCCTTTCTTGTACTCACCGTTTAAATTTGGTGTCTTAATATTACTGAGTTCACCTTGCAAGATGTCCACCTTAGGCCCTATTCTTTGTGTCCTAACAAGAGACACACTTGGGATACTTCTTATACCATAACTTCCATGAGTTCTCTTAGTGAACTGCCTTGGAGAATGATGGTTCTTGCTCATGCTTCTTGACTGCCTATCATTTCCATGATCATCCCTTTTTCTATGGGAACTAGATTTTGACACTTGTCTAACACTAGCTACTTGCTTGGTGCTAGAGTCCTTATTAAATTTCTTATGCAACATTTTTAAGCTCCGAAGTATCTCTTCTCGAGCCTTCATAACCCTTTCATTATCAAATCTATATCTCTACACTTCCCTACGCATGCTTCTCATAGTGACAAGCTCATGCCTATCTCTTCTTCCATTTGAATTTGTCTCAACATTCCCCATGCTAACATGCAAACCCCTTATATATTACTCATGGTTGTAAGATCCCTGAGCATCTTCCATAACTCTAGTCCTCATATAAGAACTAAAATTTTTTTCTGTACTTATATTCTGTAAGAAATGTGCATGTAATAATTAATGTTAGAACATTCATGGCATAAAACATTTGATCTATTAGAATACATGTTATTTCTTTGCTAATTTATGAAGGATGCATTTCATCATTTTCAAATTATGATTCCTTAGATGTGTTCCTCTATGAAACAAATTTTCAATTACTATTCCCATGCTTCAGTTTGATTTATGAGAGAAAAGTTACAACAATTACATGCTACAATTTCCACTCTTTTACTTTTGCAAAAAACTATTTATCAATTTTTGATAAATTTTATTGCACAAATCAAAATTCTAGGCTGAAAAATGTCTTCTACTCTTCAATACCTTTCCATCAACTATTCGTTTGCTCAAATCCAAGATCTAAGATAATAGTTATGGTCCAGAGAAGTTTAGGTTCTTTTACCCAATTTATCCTTGCATTCTATAGGTGTCTTATTTCTCTTCCTGCACATTTTCAGGTACCCATAACCAAAATTTGACTCCACCTATGGATTTTATGGGTTATAATATTTCCATAGACTGCTCATGTGCCTCAAACGAACTTTTGAGCATGGAGTTATTCCCCCTGGAAGTAAAAATGGTGTCGTAATTTTACCCTCATTGTTTTGGATGTACCTTCCTCATATGAGATCCATTTTACGAACCATTTGGCTTATTGGATGACTCTCTCCGATTTCTTTTATTTGAGCTGTAGAGGTAGAGTGTACCAAGGTACACTCTGTTCCTGTGGGTTTTAATTGGCTAAAAACATTGTTTAGGGCCTCAAAATCACCTCTCAAGTTAATGGCCTTCAAAAACCACAAAAAATCACATAAAACTAATTCTTTTACTACTGTAACAACCTTTTAAATTTGAACCATTGATCTCAAGTCGCGTGGAATCTGATTTGTTGATCTTCACTACATTGGCCATCGACAACCAATGTTCTTCCTTGGGTGCATACCACACTTTCCTCGATTTGCCGACACAACCGTCAACCATCGACCCATTTCCTTCAACAACCGATTTGTACACAACTCTAAATTGGTCGATTCGACCATCTACTGTCGGCGATATACGTTGGCAAATGGAACTCCTCAATGATTCAGTTGATGCCTGAACATCAACCCATCGACGATTGGCGATCATTGACGACTATTGAAAACACTTTCCCAGATCGACTGACCTGCCATCATCACCCTCTTTCCTTTATTAGCCATCAATCGATTCTATTGGATGACTCGAACACCTTGTTGAATTGGCCATCGATGATTGAGAATGCTACACAGTATTCGACTGATGCCGACCATCAACCATCAATAGTCAGAGATTTCATTTGGCTAAAATAACTCTTCGCCATTTCAACTGACCCGACCGTCGACCATTAGTGATTTCTCTAGTTGAAATTCCATACTTTGAAAAAATTCAACCAAAAACCCTAAAAAATATAAGTCATCGATCTGATCCCTTTCAAAAACCCCCGAAATGAATCATGGCTATTGATTGGATCTACCCTTCAAAACGACCGAAATGAATACAGACCGTTGATCTCATCCATTTCCCAAACTGCCAAAATTAATAACGACCGTCGATTTGAGAAACCCTTCAAAACAACCAAACCTTATGTATTTTTAAATTTATCACGGAGAACCTCAGTCGTTGACCTTGAGATCAAAAGAGATCTCGACCATCAATTCACCAAATTGCCTGCAACTCTACAGGCGGCCATTAAAACCCGAGTTTCGACCATTCCTAGTCGAATTCATCTCTACAAATTTACCCCTCTACCCCATTAACCTTATTAAATTGTCCGTAGTCATTCAAACTTGGATTTTGCCCACATATTTGGGGATTTCTCTCTAAATTCTATGTTTTTTCCCCAAATCTGTCATAGAAAAAAATTGTAATAATGAATTTCAGTAATTCTCTCTGGTTAGAGCCCATACAAGATCAGTGTTTGAACCATGCACTCTGATACCATAATGTAACATCCCCCAGCCGAATTGAGGGACATTACAGTGAAAAATACTCATAAAAATGAAATTTCTATTAACTATTGTAATTTTTTATAGCTAGCTAATTTTCTGTAGATTCCATGTAGAAATTACAACCAAAATTAATTGCTAATTGTTACCATCATTTATGTGCATATACAACATACTACAATAGACATGAATGCAACTAATAAAATTCATTAGAGCAACATATAAATAATTCTCAAATACATAGAGTTCATGCACAACAATTTAACTAAAAAATACAAGACATAAAAAAGGTAAACACTTATCTTTTAACAATGGTTATGCAACCAATTGCTTGGGAGGGACATTCCACCCAATCATATACTTTTTGTTCCAAATATCAACAACAAATAATCCCTGAGTTGAGGCTAGTAATCCACAAAGGAGGGTGGTCTCTCACAGTCCATTCACAGCTTATAAAACTCACAACCCATTGGTATCTTCCTACATCTATCTCGATTTTCCACAGGATCTCTTCCTCTTGACCTGTCCAACCCAATGAATGTACCCCTTCACTGAGCTCATTACCTCAGGAATATCATTTGTTTATTAGGCTCTCTCTGACATAGGTAGCTAGGAATCGCTCAACTAGGAACTCAAGGTAACTTTATGATATGAAAACTACCAACAAATCAACAAAAAGAACTTGTTGTTATAGTGCAACTAGCCCAAGAATTCACTCTTCAGGCCTGACAAAGGTGCTATTCAGTTTTCCAGCTACAATTCTCTTCAATTATGCTCTAAAATGATCTAGAATTCGCTCTCCATGGCCGCACCAAATCCCATCTCTTTTTCTTTATTTCTACCTTCTCGTCATGCAAAAAATGTCCCTGTGTAAAAATTGTTTTCCCAACCCATACAAATTTCTCTCCTTTGGCTTGCTTGCTTGACTTACACATTTCCCGATGATGATTATAGTCAACCCCCATGTGCCAAATAAATTTAGGATGTGACTAATCACACCCACCCTCTTACATGTATTCAATGATTGGATTTGGGAACACTAAACCATAAATTAGAAGGTTCATACACAAATAGAAATTTTAGTAAAATTGCTTGGATTAATATTAATGGGTAATTCCCCCCTTGGACCCCCTCTTGGCCATTATCCTAGACTCTCCCCTCTCTTGTGGATTAATTCATCCCCCATCTCTTTTCCATGTCCCATTAAAAAATGACATCACCTTTTATTGTTAGAACATAGAAATAGAATTCACATATTATATCACTTGGCCATAGACACATATTATATCTACATAAGAATTAATTAAACTAAGTATTATAGTGGGGATGTTACACTCCCTGCTTCTCAATACTGAACCCTAGAAGACCTGTAACAATCCCCCTTAGAATCAACAATTCCTTGTAGTGTAGGTTTCCTAACCTCCCGTTCCATAGCTCACATAGGTTGTCACTACCGTGTACCAAAGCAAGAACATTATTTCCATGTAACCTATAAAAATTTCCCTCTCTAACCCCAACAAACACTGCTATGTCTAGACTAGATTTCTATAAACGTATGAGTGCTTCCCCTCTCTAAAAAGTGATGGAAAATCCCATGTCCTCCATAGTTGATACTAAGAGAAAAATGTTCTTCAAATCTGGTACGTAATGGACATCCTGGGCATACAACGAACCTCCCAACTCAAGCTAGAACGTAACTATTCTCTCTCCCTTTACTACATGCTTAGCATCATCACCAAGCTCTACATGAACATATGAGTCCCTCTTCATCATATTGATAAATAGATATTTTGCTTATATCATATGAAAAGTTGCAACACTGTCAAAGTACCATGCACTTCTAGTATGGGTGTTGGTAGAAAGAAAAGAAACTAGTGAGAAATCCTTCTCAAACTTTGCAGCAAACTCATCTAGTTGCATCTATATTGATGTTGTTGTCTACATATTTCCTTTTCCCTCCTTCTTCTATAGACACTAAGAAGAATAATGTTTATTCTTATGAAATGAAAAGCACTTTCTTTTACTCAAGTCCTTCTTCTTCCTTGACTATGATGATCCTCCATCACTGTTAACCTTCTTATTGGAACACTTTCCTTTTCCCTTCTTCATCTTACTAAAAAGCCAAGTTCTCATCATTACTTCCTTTCTTGCTACTTTGGGACTCCTCTCGAGTCTCTTCTTGGATGAAATCATCCCAGAGTTATACATCCTTCGTTTTCTCCTCTATGGATGCAATTTGATCACGTACTTGAGTGATCCTCATGAAATAGCTAGTAACATTGTCAAATCTAGACATCTACACAAATATGAGTTTATTTCTTAAGACCATCTTCCTATTCATGTTAGTTCCTGGAATAAACCTACCAAGGAATCAAACATATCTTTGGACATATTCTTCTTGGATAAGTGAGGAATTAGATGATACTTCACTAAATCCAAGATAGTCGTCTCAAATTTGATCTACTTCTTCTTGTGAGATGATAAAGTTGTTGGATCTATCAGTGGAGAAACTACTTTGTCCACTAGCTCCCAAAGTTCATACTCCTTTAATGCTAAAGTTACTCTTACTTTCCAAGATAGGAAGTTGAAGGCTCCATCCAATCTGTCTTCATCTCTCATAATTGTTGATACCATCCCTTAGACCCAATAAATTTCCCTAGAAATAAATTGCTATTGAAACTTCCCCTGTAATAATCCGTACAAACCTGTATGTTCCTGTCACCACTGAAAATGACATATGTATGTAACTTTCCTTACTAAAACCTTCATATTTATGTTCCTATGCCTACTGCAACTCACATATATGTGATTGTATCCAAATAAACTTGCATATGTACATGATTGTTGCTTCTGCAACCTACTTACAACTTTATACAACTTCAAAAACCTTAGTTTTTCCTCAGTAATGATGTTTCGCTAAAAACCAACCCTTGACTTCTACCTTCCGGTTGTGGATCTACTAAGATCTCCTACATATATGATAGATCCTCTATCGCCTACTATGGATATGAGATCTGGCTTCCTCTCAAAGTAACTACTCTGATACTATGCTTAAATCCTTACTTCATAACCTAGGTATCTTGTTATCTAGTGATTTCCTTGCTGTAAATCAAATTAGCAACTCACAAAAAAAAATACATCATTGGAATACTCAAATCAAATAAAGATATCAAAAGAAATACTGGAAACCAAAAATCTCAACCACAATACATAGATATGTTCTTCCCATCAACTAATATTATCATTCAAATAACTTCAAAGTTTACAAGGGATCCCATACCTAGGATAATGGCCCATAGAGATATACATGAAGCCATAGAAAGTACCTGGAAACCCTAACAATATCCTACACTGATGTACAACCTTGTACTTTCATTATTCCCAATATGTACAGGACTTTCCTTAAGAAAACCCACGTATATGCATATGTCTCCAATGAGACCCGTGTACATGCACTCAAAGACTGTATGGAACTCCGTACAATGTGACTCTACTATTACAACTTCAATCAACTAAAACCCACTTGTGACTACCTTTATTCCGTCTTCTCCTTCGCTTGATCTCTATATGGAATTCCTTCTCCACCTATCCAATATCTCTTTGAATCACAGTACTTCATGATCCAACTGTGTCTCACACACAACTATCTTCCTTCTTCACCCTAGCCTTTATTTTATAATATTGAGTTATAACCTAACCCTAATCTCCAAAGTGATTGATGGTTGAGATTACTTCTCACCTCACTTGAGGTCAGTTGCTATTATTTAATTCAATAATTCTAATTAAAATATTTCTTTAAATAAAACTGAACTCACTAATAAAATAACTTTACTTTAATAATTCCTTTAATTAAAGTAAATTATCAAGTTAGAAAGCCTTGGATGATTTCCACATGTCTAGACACTCAGTGCTATGTGGAAATATTGTCCATTGCTACGAAGATCAACATTTACTATAGAAACCTCTCCAATAAATTATGCCTATACTTTTCTATGAACTTGATGATAATGCCACTCCAACAAAATGGTTTCCAAAATCTAGCCACAAGTACCTAACCATATCATATTTACCTATCTTCTATGAATCTTTGCTTGCTTTCAACATCTTTCTAAAAGGTGATTTGTTTTTCCACATAAACTACATTGAGTAACATAAAAAAAAATGCAATACAATATGGCCAACTCAATGATAGTGTTGGCACTATTCAAGTACATCATCCAACTTAGCATCATTCTCATTATCATCAACTACATTGACATCATTCTTATCCTGAAATTTATCCTTAGTTTCTTTATCCAATTCATCCATGTCATATGTAACTGTATATTGTTTGTGATTTTCTTATTCAGTGGAAACAACTACTAATCCAAAAGAGCCTATGAGGGAATAAACAATAGGAGAATAATGTTGAATTATATATTGATTATGAACATGTCTTAAGTTATCCAATAATAACCCATTTTGAATTTCAAGTATACAAATCATTTTGTTCAAGATGTGCATAAATGTAGTGGCATGACTTAGTGAAGTTTTACTTCTTTGAATAGATGATCCTTGTGTAGTATGAACTAAAGTATGTATAAGATTGATAAAGTCTTTGATACTCACCATCCTAATCCAAAGAAGTGATTCAAGTGCCAAAAACCATGTGTAAAAAAAACCACAAAGTGTCAGAAACAAAACTTCCAAGTGTTGCAAGCAAGAAACAAAATGTCGCATGCTCCAAGTGTCACAATCAAAGACCAAAATGTTGCAACACCAAATAGACACATTGTTGATCTCCCTATTCAATTTTGGGATAGATCAAATGATTCTAAGTACATTTCAAAGTGCGACAAACATGCAAAATTATTGTACCTTCAATACTTCATAAGGTCTTTTTCCAATTCCACCCCAAAATAAGACCCATAAAAACTCAATGAGAGATTCAAACTTTAGAATTGGCTGCAAGATACATCCAAAAATCATTGTACATTTATAAAATAACTATTGTAGGTGATTTCCCATATGAAGTAAAACACTTAAAATTTATGAGAAAAATTGTCTTCACATGCAGATAGTTGATTTCCATGTTTAATACTATAGTGCATTTTTTTTATAGGAGTGTACTTGATTGATAATAGTGGTTGTTTCTAGAAAAGAGTTGTTGGAGCAGGTCATTTTGGGTAAGTTTTGGTAGTCACAAAGGAGTGGACCACATGACAAGTCAACAAAGGTGCAACACATGCAAAAGACAATTAAATCATTTTTAGGAGCCAATGCACAAAAGACAAAATTTAGTTAAGAGTTTTGGGACACTTTGTCCACTTTGTAATGGGATAAGCCCTAATAGAAAAAAGAAGGGGGAATGAAAAGAGAGAGTAGTTTTTTTGTATGATTTTGAGTTGGATATCATTCGAAGAGGTATGTGTGCATTGCATCATAGAATGGCCTAGGAAGGTTTGGGTATTAACTGAATATTATTGTATGAGCATAGTGTGCACCTATTGTAAGGATTGAACATGAATAATATAAGAAGACATCCGTTGTGGACGTAGCCTAGTTTGGGGTGAACCACGATAAATATATGTGTCCTGATGTGTTGGTTTATTTTGTTTATTGTGCACATGTAGTAGATTCATAATAGTTAATATGAATATAAGGGTTTCACGCACTTGTTGAATGGTTAAGTAGTATGAATTTATCATGTGTTATCATGTTGTGATGAGTTCTCTCACATGGTATATGGATGAAGGCTAAGTAAAAAATAAGGATGAATGCCTCATATTTCCCCATTAATGTGGAAACCTGGTTCATGAAGTCCCCATAGGTACCTAGGGTAAGAATTTTCCTTCTTGTGGGTGATCCTGAAAGGGCCAATATCTTGGGATTTGTTGGTGAATTAATGTTGAACCCCAGGTCTTCCCACTGCATGCCAACAAATGCTTCCATTGATGGAACCAAGATCTACGAATGAGGGGAATGTGGAGGCCTAATAAAGAGGATATCAGATAATGGTTGAACACGAAGGATATTGAGTTTGGTGTAGATCAGAATAAGAATCCACATATTAGCACGGAGGAATGGTTACAAAGGTATGTGTTTATAGATTTGCATAAAAAAAATTTTGCTGGCTTCCTGAATATTTTAGTAGAGTGGATCCAAAGTTTTTTTGAACACATCAGAAGATATCGAACTATAGTTCTGAGGAATTGGACTCTTGAATTGATTTAACAAGTTAATGTAGTAAGCAATAAGACATCACGCATAGTGGATTACTAGTTGGATAGTGTGCTGGGAGGTTACATTAGTGAATTTGCCATAGATTATACTCAGTATTACAGTGCTGCTGAGAGGGAATTATTTAAAGGACCATGTTGTAGACACCTGAAGTCACTATTTACTTGGATTAATATGTTGTTGTGTGACAAGGATGTCATGAATATGAAATTTGATTTCCTAAGCAGCTAAGCACCCTCACGCACAAAGGGAAACTAGGGGATGACTAGGGAATGATTTGAGCGTAAAGAGGGTTGAAGAGAAGGAATGAGGAATGGATGGGTTGAGGATGCTGAGAGAAGAAGAGTGTGTGGCGAACAAAGATATCTAAGTATTATGTAGTGGTAAGAGATTTATACCAAATAAGAAGAGTATTTTGACTAAGAGAGAGAGCCAACACAGTGAGATCGAAGAAACAAAAACTGGTGCAATATTCCAGATCGAAGGAAGTATGTGCACAAAAGAGGAAAAAATACATCATCTTATTCTAGTAGAAGAGGATCCCACTCAGATTAGACTCTGTGTCAAACCAACAAACCCATGTGAGTTGCCAAGAATTGAGGTAATATCATAAGTTTTCTCAGCTGTAGTTAGTGAAGGAAGTACAGATAGTAGTAGAAGTAATCAACCTTCTCACACTCTTTTTATTTCTTTATCATCTGGATATGAATTACTTCTTCCTTTCTGTTTCCTTCTACAAGTTGTATTTTCAAATAGATGTTTTCTTATTTGAATGATTTGTTTTTCTTCCTTTCTTTCTTCAACTCAACTAAAGCACTAATTAATTCTACCTCAATATCCACTTCATATTCTTTGTTTTTCTTCTTATTTTTCATGGTCATAAAGAGTACTCTCTCTGAGTCAGTGTCGCTTTCATCATCTTCATCAGATGAAGAGTTGTGTTCTCTTGAGTAGATATTTTTCTTGAAGACTTTCCTTATATCTTTCCAGTTTCCCTTTTGATATTTATTTTCTTTCATGAGATCTTCCTCTTCATCACTATCTGACTTCTTAGCATAAGGACACTTATTTGGAAAAATGACTAATTTTACCACAATTAAAACATTTTAAAGGAAGCATACCTTTGTACTTGTTGGTTCCTTTCTTCAACTTCCTTACAAAGTTGGCCATTTCTTCATCCTCATATGAGTCATCACTATAGCTACAATTTGGCTTTGAATCAGTCTTTTCTTCTTCTTTGTCCTTTTAGATGCTTTAAAATCTTCTTCTTGTATGGATGGATTTTCCTATACTGCTCTCATTTCATAAGTTGTGAATATTCAAAGTAGCTCATACATACTTATCATACCTAGATATGCTCTTTCTTCTAGTGCTGAAATATTATGATCAAATCTCATTGGAAGAGAGCTCAGTACTTTTTGAACAATTATATATTTATCAACATATTCTCCCAATCCTTTAATTGCATTCAATATTTCATCAACTTGTAAAAAGTAAGCTGCAATGTTTTCATCTTCCTTCATCTTCAAACGTTCAAATTGACCTCTGTAATTTTGAAGCATGTCCATCTTAACTTTGGCATCCCCTTCATAAACATTATGAATTTTTTCCCATATTTTCTTTACATAATAACAATGCATAACCTTGACATATAAAAAATCAACTAGACCATTTAGGATAGAAGTTTTATCCCTCAAATAATTTTGACTGAGTTTCCTTCCATCATTATCTGTCGGAGGAGTGGTAGGCTCTTTGTATTTGTCTACTACCAATTTCCAAACATCAAATCCCTATTATTGTACATATATTTTCATCCTTATGCTCCATAATGCATAGTTTTGTCCATCAAACTGTGGTATTCCATTATTACACAAACTATTTCTCTCCATGATCTTCCTTCTAGTGGTTAAAATATTTTCTAAAGGAACCTTATCTGATACCAACTGTTGGAATAATCAGGACAGGTGGGGGGTGAATCAGTATGAGCACTTTTACCACTTTTAACCACAATACATAAAATTCAAATTAATAAAAAGTATATCATCAATATATCATCATTATGTTATGAGCATATAAACATAATTAACATCACATCAACAACATCACATCAAGTACACAATATTATAGAATTTACGTGGAAACCCAAATGTGATAAAACCATTGAATGCTTTCTTATATATCAAAGAATACATTCATTGGAAGCCCCAACTTCTTAATTCTCTAGCACAAACTAGAAGGAGACACCAACCCCCTGATTTACAAGCACCAACATGAAGGAGATACAACTCCCTGGATTCTATGGATCCAACCAGAAGGATGATACAACCCTTTGATTCTCAGACTCCAACCTGAGGGAAGCTCCAACTCCCTAAGTTCTCAGGCACCAACCCTAAGGAGGATACAACCCCCTTTCCTTGCCCCATCCTTCCACCATGAAATATAAGTGTAGACCAACTATCACTACCACAATCGCTACCTCTATCACTGCCACTGTCACTGCCACCTCCACTATCACATCAACATTTAACCTCTCAACCTTTCACTGTATCCAACCTACCATTGATCAACCTGTCCAACTTGTCATTGTCACTGATACTAAACCATATTCTCTCACATGGATCATATACCAAGAACACCTCTCAAGTAGATTTCCAACATCACCAACACATGCTTCTACCAAGCATGTACCAATATCACCAACATACCATCACAAGGTATGTGTCTCAACCATGTACAAAATCATCTACCAAACCATCAACCTGTACCACACCAAGCATCAACCGTGTACCACAACCTATACCAAAACAAGTGCATCAACCATTCACCAACACCTATACCAATCCATGCATTAACCATACACCACAATTGTGCCAAACCATGCATCAACCATGCACATCAACAATGTACATCAACACCCATACCATACCATGTACCACACCAAGTACATCAACCATCAACACCTGTACCATACCATTTATCAACCATGTACTACACCAAGTACATCAACCATGCACAATAAAAGGTACATAAAGCATGCATAATACCAAGTACATCAACCATGCATCAATGTCACCAAGGAATGCCTCATACATCTACCAAAAATGTATCTCAAACAATGTGCCCAATATCCAAGATGCTCCTCAAACCATGTGCCTCAACCATATACCATATCACTCATGATATGTCTCAATCATGCCATACACCATGTACCATAAGATATCATTAATGAAGTTCCTCAAAAAAGTACCAAGAAACCAAGATCATATACCAAGTATATGCCTCAACCATGCACCTAATATGTGCCTCAAGCATGTACAAATACCTCAACAATATACCAAAGACTTGCCTCAAGTATGCACCATAAAATCATCAACATGTAACCCTAAAAACATGCACATAAACATACCTATAAATATGTAACAGACATGGTGTATGCGATCACAAACCTGCACATCTTTCTCAACTTCAACAATAAGAGAATAGCATCTTCATCAAACTTTACCTTAGTCTCGCGGGACTAGTTTTTGGATTACTCACAAACCCTATCTTGAAAAAAGAATAAATACATACATGTAATGAATGAAAGTATGAAACTTGTACCCAATATTATGAAATATCTTCTCTATAATTCCTCCAAGTTTCATTTCTTGGAACATCCCAAAAAAGGAGTTATAGAAAAAATGGCAGACCTTGTTGAATTCTGGATTATTCTAGAGAGCGAACCTATAGAGCATGCCATGCGTGAAATATTTTCAGATATATATATATATATATATATATATATATATATTTGAAAATAATAGAGAAAAAAATATGGACTGTACTCTATCTAATTCATTTTGTCTCATTGAATTTGGAGAATCTATGAAGAAGTTATTATTGTTTTACTTAGAACATATGTTTGAGACTAGTTTCTAGACTAGCCAAAAACCCTATTTTCCACAAATTCTATCTCAGAAAATGATACGACGCAAATGGAGAAATTTGTACCATAGGTACTTTGACATGTCTTCTCAACCTTCTCCAAGTGTTGCTATCTGAATCATTATATAAAAAAAGTTGTAGTGAAATGGTAATATGACCTGTAAATAGCATACCTTAGAACACATCCTCACAAGACTTCATCCTCCCTTGGAATTTATCCCTTATTCACTTCATATTCCCTCTGAAATTCACAGTAGATATCCTTGGTTACCTTAGATAACAATAAATTTCTCACTTAGACAAATATTCAATAAACTTGTGTGTGCAAATGAGAGGCTCTTGATGTGTATTTATACTTTTTCATGTGACTTGTTTACTTAACTTTAGGACCGACTTGTAACTTCTTGTTTACAACTGTTTTAACCTTTTTCCTCATTTTGGGGTCAGCTAATAACTTCTTGTTGCAAACATTTATGTGCTTATTAATCATACTTTAGGTATTCTTAACCATACTTTAGGGCTTCCATCTTCAAGAGGTCACATCTCCTCAACCGTGAGGAACTACGTGGCGTACCACCTATCACTAGAAATATCATGATGGACTATCCATCAATGAGTGAGTTAAATTCATTTACTTTGTCCTTCATGACCTAATTACATGATAATATACAAGATCCTTAACCATAACTAGGGGTTTCTTATAGAATTCTTCAAAGCGTCTTCCTGTGAGGGCCATGATTAGAGATACGCCATAAGGGGGCCACTTTAGATACTTATAAAAATACACCCATCACATCAGTTGACATCAATCCACTACTCATTGAAAACTAACTCACCATCAATATCAACCACATATCTAGGGCTTCTAGACTTCTCCAAGGGTTGAAATCAATCTCTAACGGTTGACATCAATGACAACCAACTATCCAAACCAACTTTCCAACAAAAGTGTTGTTCACACCAAAGGAGAACGTCATTCACTGATGGAAGATGGAGTGCAGATCAATGACTCATATTTCACATGATTTAAGATCATCGAATCAAATTTAAAGGGATGTTAACACAATAAAATAGTCAACTTTATGCGATTTTTTGTGGTTTTTGAAGGTCATTAACTTGCAAGGCATTTTTGAGGGCCTAAATGACGTTTTTAGCCAATAAAAACCCAGTAGAAGGGATTATACCGCAATACACTCTATCTATGCAGTTCAAATAAAAGAACTTGAGGAGAGATTTCTAATGAGCTAAGTTGTTCGCAAAACAAAGATCACATGAGAAAGTTACAACCAAAACAATAAGGTAATATTTCTTCCCAAGGACATAAATTCCTACTTAGTAGTCGATGGAAATATTATGATCTATTAAATACAACCAAGGAGTTAGATTTGGGATCTGGGTATGTAAAAATGTGTAGGAAGATAAATAAGACACATGTAGCATGTAGGGATAAATTGTGTAAAACAACCTAAACTTCTTTGGACCATAACTTTCATCTCAGAGCTTAGATTTGAGTAAACGAATAATAATTGGAAATTTCTTGAGGAGTAGAAGCCATATGTTAATCCATAATTTTGAATTGGGCAATAAATTTCCTTAGAAATTAATAAATATATTTCTGTAGCAGTAAAAGGGTGGAAATTGCAGCGTGTAAATGTTGTAACTTTTTGCTCATAATTCATATTGAGGCATGAGTACAACCATTGGAAAAAAATTTCAGAGAGAAATGCATCTAATGAATCAAAATTTGAATTTTTGCATTATGTCATTCATAAATTGACGAGGAATTGACCTGTATTCTAACAGATGAAATAATTTATGTTATGCATGTTTCTAATAGTAATTATTGCATGCACATTTCTTGTAGAATTAGAGGTACATGAAGGAAACTTTGGTTCTTATATGAGGAATGGATTTATGGAATATGGTCAAGGATATTAAATCCATGAGGAATATATCAAAGTTCTTCATGTCAGCAAGGGGAATTTTAAGACAAAGTCAAATGGAAGAAGATACAGGAAGGAGCTTGCAATTATGAGAATCCTGCATAGGGAATTGCAGAGCTATAGAGTTGATAATGAAAGAATTATGAAGGCTCAAGAAGAGATACTTCAGATTCTAAATATCTTACATAAGCAAGTAAACAAAGGCTCTGGCACCAAGAAAGTAGTTATTTCTAGACAAGTATCGACATCTAGATCCCATAGCAAAAGAGATGATCATGGAAATGACAAACATTCAAGAAGCATGAGAAGGTACCATCATTCTAGGTTGGTTACCCTCCTTCTATAGTAAAAATATTTGTATGATAACCCAAAAACCTTGGAGGAAGTCACAAGGAGAGCAAGGCATCTTTATGAGCAAAGCATAGGAATTCCATATTTCCAAAAGGCTTGGAATGACAACATGAAGGGTAAAAGGTATCAAAGGAAAAAATGTTTTAAGCCACCCTTTTTCAAGAACAACACCCAATAAAATTGGCAATTTTAGTCAGCGCAAAATGAGCATGAGACTACAGATTCATTTGGGAAAAGGCCAAAGAAACAACTTGTACAATATTTGGGATGTGAGGGAAATCATTTATATAGGGATTTCCCTCACAAAGGAGAAATAATGAGGAATGTCCACAACATTCAAGAGAATGAAATAGTGGAATACATGGGAGGAAGCAAGCCAAGGGTTTATGCAGCCTTGGACAACAAGCAAGCAAAATATCAATCCCACATGATTGAAGTGGAAGGTAAGATTGATAACCAACCAATGGCAATTTTAATTGGTTCTAGAGCTACCCATAGTTACATAAATGATAACATTGTTGAAACATTTCACTTCCAAAGGAGTAAGCATAATAAATCTTGGTTAGTTCGACTAGACACAGCGACTAAGAGGAAAATCAATGAGTTGGTTAGAGATTGTCTAATAGACATGAATGGGATTAGCAAAAAAGTAGATGTAAACATCATACCATTGGGTTCATATGATTTTCTAATTGACATAGATTGGTTGGAAAAACACCATGCTATCCTAGACCATTACAACAAGAAAATCACATGCCTTGATGAAGAAAGACAACAAGGAAAGATTTAAGGCATTCCAAGAGATGTAGTTGTTAGATAGATTTCAACTATGCAGTTGTAAAACAATTTCAGAAAAGGATATCATATTCTTACAGCCCACATGGAAGAGGCAGCCAAAGATAAAGTGGAAAGCATTGAAGACCATCCAGCATTAAAGGATTTTGAATATGTTTTTAGAGAAATCCCAGGATTTCCACCAAAGAGAGACATTGATTTCTCTATTGATTTGGTGCCAGGAGTTGCCCCAGTGTCCAAGACACCCTATAGAATGGGAACACTAGAATTGAAAGAGTTTCAAATATAGCTTGAAGAATTGTTAAATAAGGTGTATATACACCCAAGTGTGTCACCTTGGAGAGCCCTAGTTCTATTTGTAAAGAAGAAAGATGGAACCTTAAGGCCATGTATTGATTTCTAATAGTTGAATAAGGTCAAAATAAAGAACAAATATCCTTTTCCAAGAATTGATGATCTGTTTGATCAACTGAAATATGCAAGCATATTTTCCAATATTGACTTGAGATCATGATATCATCAAGTGAGAATAAAGGAAGAAGACATAAACTATACAATATTTATAACAAGGTATAAGCATTATGAATTCATGGTAGTTCCATTTGGACTATCAAATTCCCCAATGGGTTTTAGGTGCTTGAAGAATGGAGTGTTCAGGGAGTACCTAAACAAGTTTGTAATTGTGTTCCTAGATGATATACTCATCTACTCTAATTCAGAAGAGGAGCGTGAGAAAAATTTAAGAATGGTGTTGCAATTTTTAAGAGAGCATAAATTGTTTGCTAAGCTAAGTATGTGTATCTTTTACCAAAAGAAGATTCAATACTTGGGGTATATAATTTTAGCAGAAGGGAAAGGAGTGGATCTTGAAAAGATAGAGGAAATTAGAGGATGGCCAGTGCCAAATAATGTCATATAGGTTAGATAATTCATGGGTGTTTCCAGTTATTACTGAAGATTCATAAAATGTTTCTCAAATATTGCAAGTTCAATCATTTCTTTGCAAAAGAAGGGATTGAAGTTCGAATGGACCTCCAAGTGTGAAGAAAGTTTTCAGTAGTTTAAGGTAATATTGAAAAGTGCACGGATATCAAAGATTGCATATCTATATGAAGATTTTGTTGTGTGCATTGATGCATGCAAGGAAGGGCTTGGTGGAGTCCTTAGTAAAAAAGATCATGTGGTATGCTATGAATCCAAAAAATTAAAAGAGCATGAGACAAATTATGCTACACATGACTTGGAGTTAGCAACAATTGTACATGCATTAAATATGTGGAGACATTACCTCATGGTTAAGAAATTTGAGCTAAGGATAGACCACTTTTCTCTGAAACATTTGTTTTGACAACCAACACTAAATGTCAGACAAACTAGATGGATGGAATTTCTAAGTCAATATGCCTTTGAAATTAAGCATATAAAGGGAAAGGAAAATCAAGTGTTTGATGAACTTAGTAGGAGAGCTCATGAGAGTAATATTGCATCCATTAGAATGTACAGGACTGATCTCAAAGATCAAATTATTGCAGTAGCAAATTCAGATTAGCAATATGTAAACATAAAAGAAAAATTACAACAAGGTAATTTTCAACAGAAATTTGATTATTATGAACTAAAAGAAGATGGGATTATCATGTACAAAGGAAAATCATATGTGCCAAATTCCAATGAGATGAAAAATGCAGTGTTAAAGCAAATTAATAGCGTTCCATATGTTGGGCTCCCAGGATATCAAAAGACAATTGCAGTTGTAAGCAGCTAATATTTTTGGCCAAGAATGAAGAAGGAAGTGGCTAATTACATAGCCAGATGTCTAGAATGTCAAAAGTTGAATACAAAGTATAGACACCCTGTAGGTTTTCTGCAACCATTTCCCATTCTAGAATGGAAGTGAGAAGTTTTTACAATGGATTTTATTACTAAGTTTCCCAGAACAATGAAGCAACATGATTCCATCATGGTGGTGGTGGATAAATTGTCTAAGGAAGCACATTTTATTCAAGTAAAGAATACAAACAAGGCAATGAATATTGCATATATCTACATGAAAGAAGTTGACAGGCTACATGGAGTGCCTAAGTCAACAGTCTTAGATAGAGACAAAAAGTTTACTTCTAATTTTTGGAAGGGTTTGTTCAAATCATTTGGGACAAGTTTGAATCTTAGTATAGCTTATCACCCAGAGTCACATGGGAAAACAGAGATGACTAACAAAATAATTGAGGACATGCTTAGAATGTATGTGATGGATCAACCATCAAATTGGGAAGATTATATTCATTTAGTTGAATTTTAATACAACAATGGGTATCATGCCTCATTGAAAATGAGTCCATTCGAAGCATTGTATGGAAGAAAATTTAACACTCCAGTGAGTTGGGATAATACAACAGAGTGAGCAGTTGTTGGCCCAGATTTGTTAAAGAAAATGGAAGGAAAAAGGGTAAGGATAAAGAACAATGTAAAGACTACCTAGGATGGGAAGAAAATTTATGCAGACAAGAATAATTTTTTTAGAGATTTCAAAGTGGGAAAACAAGTGTTTTAAAAAGCGAAGGAGAAAAGAAGTTTGCAAAGATTAGGAAGTTGCCCAAAGTTGGAAACAAGATATTGGAGACCTTTTGAAATATTAGAAAAGATAGGGATGATCGCATACATGCTTACATTTCCTACATGCATGAGAGTTCATATTGTATTTCATGTATCATTATTAAAGAAATATGTGACTGAACCTAACCAAAGAATTGATTGGAATGTGATCCAGGTGGAGCACGAAGGGGATTTTTGGGTGGAACTAGTATGCATCCTAGACTGAAAAGTTAAAGTTCTCAAGAAAAAATCCACAAGGCTGGTAAAGGTTCAATGGACCTACTATGGTCGTGAATATGCTACATGGAAGCATGAAGAAAACATGAGAGAAGAATACCCACAAATTTTTGACAATTTCGAAGAAAATAGAATGCAAGACTCTATTTTGAGAAACTAGAGTTCCATAACCACATCTCAGAGTCCTAGCCAATTGTTTTGGGGGCCTTGATAAAAGAATGGATCATTACTTGGGTTAGCCCTGATAAATGGTTGGTACATCCCTTGGGTTAGCTTTGATAAATGAATGGTGCATTCCTTGGGTCGACGAGTTGAGATGAACATGAGATTATGGTTGGAACTACTACTTGAGTTGTAAAATTTCATACTTTATTTTCTAAGTATTGTGATGTAAATTTGCATATATGTACATCAACATAGTGTGCATAGAGGATGGTGAAAAATTGTAGGGGAGAGGGAATGTAACATACCAACTATAATCCTCAGTTTAATTAATGATTAATGTAGATATAATATGTGGCTACAACCAAGCGATGTAATATGCAAATTGTATTTCTATGTTTTATTAATAAAATGTGATTCCCACTGCTAAGGGAACATGGAAATATATGGGGGATGAATTAATCCACAAGATATGGGAGGATCTAAGAGGGTGGCCAAGAGGGGTCCAAGGGGGGAATTACCCATGTATATAAATTCAACCCATTTTCCTAAATTTTGTTATTGTATATGAACCTTCTAAATTCTAATTGAGTGCTTCCAAAGCCAATAATTTAATACATGTAAGAGGGTGGGTGTGAGTATTGACATCCCATAGTTATTCTCCACATGGGGGTTGAGTACAATCATATTGGGGAAGTGTGTGAGTCAAGCAAGTAAGCCATAGAGAGAAAATTAGTATGGGTTGGGACAAAAATTTTAGATAGTTAATTTTTGTGCATGAGGAGCAAGTAGAGAGAAAGAAAGAGAGCTTGGAGTTGGTGCAACCATGGGGGGTGAATTTTGGATCATGATGGAGCATATTTGGAGTGAATTGGAGCTGAATATTGAAGATTCATATTTTTGGGTTTGAAGAGTGAACTCTTGAGCAAGTTTCACTAAAACAACAAGTGTTTGTTCTTGTTTGCTGGTAGTTTTCCTGCAAGCAAGTTGCCTTGAGTTCCCAACTAAGATATTCCTAGTTACCTATGCTAGAGAGACCCCAGTAAATGAATGGGACACTAGAGGGAGTTATATTAGTGAAGGGGTACATTCCTTGGGTTGGGAAGGTCAAGAGGAAGTGAGTTGGTGGAAAAATAGGGACAATTGTAGGAGAATACCAGTGGGTTGTGAGTTTATGAGTTGTGAGTGGATTGTGAGAGACCACCCTTTTTTGTGGATTACCAGCCTCAACTCAGGGGTGATTTTATTTTTATATTTAGAGAAACAAGTATATGGTTGGGTGGAACATCTATCCCAAGCAGTTGGTTGCAAAACATAATTAAAAGATAAGTGTTTATATGTTTTCTCTCTTATATTTATGAGTTAAATTGTTGTGCATGATCTCTGTAAATGAGAACAAATTTTATATGCTTTTGTAATGATGTTTATTAGTTGCATTCATGTCTATTTTAGTATATTTTATATGCATCAATGATGGTAATTTTTAGTAGTTAAATGTAGTTTAAATTCATAGTTGAAAGCTATATGAAATTAATTAGTTATTATCATAAAGCTTAATTTATGAGTTATTCTACACCGTAATGTTCCTCAGTTGATCTAGGGGATGTTACACAATGAGTTGGTAGATGAGGATGCACAAATATCAATTATTTAGAGTACCTACAAGATCATGGGGTGCAGGGAATATTATGTCAATCCCACAATAGCTAGGGAACTAAGATGGAAGAGTGTGAAGTCCTATGACATAGATTTCGATGATGTCATGGAAAGATTGCAGAACAAGCATTATGAATTTTTGACAAAGAGATGTGTGTGTATTTCCACCGAGGTGTGCAAATAAGAGTTTGGATCCTACCAGTTCAATGATTCAAATCTGGTGGATGTATTTATTTCATGGATGCAACACATTCCTGAACACCATCAAATATTCACCCTTTATGTGTTATTAATAGGAGTAGTCGCAAAATGGTGGGTTGTGCATCAAGGATATATTTGAAAATGGGTATCCATGGAGGGATGTAACATCCCAGTTTTAAGCCTTATGAAATATAATGTATTATTTAATTGTGACTTAGGTTGGTGAGATGATAAAGTAAAAAAGGGGCCATATTTCCTTGGAAATGTAATACTTCATATACATTAATAAAATATACCGTTGGTTGCAAGATGGAAACAAAAAAAATAAATTAGGGGCTCTGATTCCATGAGAGAGGGGGCTTGGGGGGCTAAGTCTTAGTTATTGTTATTTTATTTATCCATAATTGATTTTATGACAAAAATTGGTTACATGGGATTCTTGGGGGAGGCCATGTGGCTCTTGGTTCTTGTGATTATATAAACATTCATTGGGGGATTCTTGGTTTGCTTGTTTTCCCTAGTGCATTTCTTCTCCTCGGGTTCTTCTTCTTCTTCCTCTTCCTTCACTTAGATGAAATTCATGTGCTCTTGGTCTGAGCATGGAAACAAATGGAAAGAAGAGGAGAGCCATTGATGAATGACTGTAATAATTATTGATCATTCTAGGAGGGAATGGATTCTTGTGTGCATGAGCTTGATGGAAGTTCGGATAGAATTGTCCACAGCTGCAAATCCTAAGAGTCCCAATAGGTAGATTCTTAACCAAAAGCACTGGAGCCTTGGAAGGAGATGGACAACTTGAGGGACTACGTGGCAAAGAAGGGGGTCCATTTTCTTGAGGTTGTTCAGGCTGGGTAGAAGAGCGAGATGGTGTACTTTGGATTGTTGTGAGTGATGAAAGGCCTGTGATAGCTTGAGTGTTGAGAGGCCTGTTAATTATGAGATTGATGGTAGTTAAGATAGAATTGTTCACAACTAAGAATATTTGGAGTTTCCAGTAGGGATATTTCTTGACCAGTAGCACTGGAGCCCTGGAGAGAAATGGGACAACTTGAGGGATGACATGGTAGAGAAGGGTGTTCATTTCTTTGGGTGGTACAGGTTGAGGGGGAAAGAGAGCTAGAAATTTAGGTTTTGTTGTGAGGTTGGGAAACCTGAGTGCTAGTTAGCCAACTATTGTGTGTTTAGACTTGGCCTAGGACCCGTCCTTGTGGATTCATAGCCCTAGATCAGGGGTGAACTATTGTTGAGAGTAAGAGAACAACATTGTCTATGGTTGGGAGGAACATCCTTGGTGTGCAGCCAGTTGGTGAATGTTACTTGAAAGATAAGTGCTCTCTTTGTTTTTTGTCTAATGTTATTCCACTGTGTGTTTAATTATCTCTGAGATATGTATTTTAATGTGTCTATCTGTTGGTTATTTTTTGTGCATGGCATGTTGTTTATCCATTTTATGTTGTAGCATGGATCTTGATTAAAACATGTGATTTTCATGCCTCTAACATTGTTGAACGGTCCTTTTTTTTCGAGATAAGATCAGAGAACCGAGTCTTGGGACTATAGTGTGCCTCTTATGTTGGTGGCTATGTGTGTTGTAGCCTAATTAAGTGGCGTAACCCAACCTATGGATGGATGGGTAAGTTACATATTGGTATCAGAGCTAGTAGCTGAAACATCAGGTCGATATGGGCCGGATCTGTTGGTCAAAGTCTCGTGGTTGAGATCGAGTTAGGACTTTGAAATCATGATGATCAAGAGGAATGACATTGCAGAGTCCACACAGAAGATAGAATGTCTGAGATACTTAGTAAAGGATTGAAGGATCGTGACCGTCCCTTTTGTATTCAAGAACGATCATCATCGAGGGATCAATTTTAGATTTGGATTGTTGGATGTGTTCAGGACAAGGCAGATCCTTCGTAGTTGTTAGATATGTAGGAGGTGTGGGGTCGTTAAGCACCAGAGTCCTTTGGAATTTGTTGCTTCGAGAAATGTTAAGTATTTGATGAAAAGGAGGTAAAATCCCCGAAGCTACGAAGTCTCGGAGTGAACCCATGCCGTAGATCATTGGGAGGAGTACTTGACTGTTGGATTGGTTCGAGGAAAGATCAGGAGGTGAGGCATAGTGGAGAAGATCAATTCCTAGCTATCAGATCTACGCGTGGGTGAGCTTGAGCTGTAGATATTATGGCATTTCAAAGGTTTGACCTCTAGGAGAAGCGATTCCTTAATCTTCTAGGAAGAAAATATCCTGAAGTCCCAAAATCCGAAGAAAATAATGCCTATTTGTTGTCTGGGATGTGTGTCTACAGATTATCAAATATTCTACATTTGGGAGTTTTAGTCCTTATGTCACTTGGAGGAAGTGTTCCTTGAAGTCCCAAAGTCTAAAACCAATCTAGATTGTTCATGTTTGGAGACACATGTCAAAATATTGGTAAGGGTTCAAAATTCTGACGTTCGATAGTTCAAAGGTGGGGTGGTGTTCAACAGTGAAATCCTCTGAAGCCCGAATTTCTGAATCTCTAGAGAACACTAGTTCGAAATATCATTGTTTGGGAGATTTGTTGTGCTATGTTGAGTAGTTCTTCGAAGCCCAAATTTTCAGATCCCCGAAGTAGTAAAGATCTTGAGAGAAGTGGTTCAGGAGGTTCAACATTTCGGCCTTCGAAAGCTTTGTAATGTGTTGAGGTGAAATCCTCTGAAGTCACGGAGTGTCAGAGTGACGTGGCCCACTGACATCGCCTAGGGTGTTGCTGACACACTTGATGACTTCCATGTGTCATCGTATTTCATGCTTCTTGAAGACCATTTGTGCCAGTTATAACTTGACACATGTCACCCGTAGAATGGAACACATGTCATATTTGTATTTTTCAAAATGTAGCACCCCCCTAGTTCATGGTTAATGATGAGACTCTAGGATTTCTCCAGTTCAACGTTCAGAGGAAACATGGGATGATAAAGGTAGAACCTACGAAACCTGAAATTTCAGAGCCCCGAAGCTCTGAAGAAGGGTATGTTCAGAAGTTTGCCAGTTTGAAATTCAAGAAATGTGATGTGTGGTATAGGTAAAACCTCTGAAGCCCAAAGTTATGAAGCTATGGATGGGCACATACCAGCTAAGCTCTTGGTCATAGCTATGGTCATATGAGACTTTGATCGAAATGAAATGGGGCTAGTGCCCAAATTGTTTTTTTTGAAGACATAAAAGGGGTTGAAAGTGGTTTTTCAGGGATCCCTAACTTTCAACTCAAATATCTGATTGGGGAAAGATTACAACCATTGGAAGGATAATTTAGAGGAGAATGACATGTATTTATTCTATTTTGGATAAATTTTATAATTGATATAATTTTCTTCATGAATTAAACATAAAAGGTACCTGTAAATTTAATTGATAATTTTGTATGATATGTATAATTCTAAGCAGATGATTGCTTGCATATTTTGGTAGGATTAGAGATATAATCTCATCAATTCCAGTCTAGGATCAAATTTTAGGATCATGGAAGCATTCCAAATATTACAAAATTTTGATGAGTTACTACAAAAGAAAGAATCCTCACATAGGATATGAAGCTAGCAGGTTGAAAGTGTCATGGAAGGGCATAGAAGGAAAAAGTAAGGCTCCATAGCCTTGAATGTAGAAATGTGTAGACAATTGAAAAGCTTAAGTGTGAAAGAAATCCACTTATATAAGTGTGAATAATTGTGACTTAAGTTGGGATCCGATAAAGTCAGAAAGGGGCCAGAGTGCCTAAGAAATTTAATACTTCATATACATCAATAAAATACACCATTGGCTACAAGACGGACAAGGAAAAAAGAGATAGGAGGATATGATTCCAAGAGAGAGGGGACTTGGGGGGATAAGTCTTTTTTATTATTATTTTATTTACCCATAATTCATTTTATGAAGAAAAGTGGTTACATGGGCTTCTTGGGGGAGGCCATGTAGTTCTTGGTTCTTGTGATTATACAAACATTCCTTGGGGGCTACTTGGTTTGCTTCTTTTCCTTGGTGCATTTATTCTCCCTGGGTTCTTCTTCTTCTTCCTCTTTCTTCACTCATACATAATTTGTGTGCTCTTGGTCTGAGCATGGAAACAAATGGCAGGAAGAGGAGATCCATTGATGCCCGTTTGCATGAGCTTGATGGAATTTCGAATAGAACTGTCCACAGCTACAAGTCCTGAGAGTCCCAATAGGGATATTCTTAACCAGAAGCATTGGAGCCTTGGAAGGAGATGGAAAGTCTGAGGGACTACATGGTAGAGAAGGGGGTCCATTCTATTGAGGTTGTGCAAGATGGGTAGAAGAGAGAGGTGGTGTACTTTGGATTGATGTGAGTGTTGAAAGGCCTATGATAGCTTGAGTGTTGAAAGGCTTGTTAGTTATGAGAATGATGGCAGTTCGGATAGAAATGTCCACAACTGAGAATCCTTAGAGTTTCTAGTACAAATATTTCTTGACTAGTAGCACTGGAGCCTTGGAGAGAAATGGGACAACTCGAGGGACTACATGGCAGAGAAGGGTGTCTGTTTCTTTGGGTGGTGCAGGATGAGGGGAAAGAGAGATGGAAATTCAAGTTTTGTTGTGAGGTGGGAAACTTGAGAGTTATTTATCCAACTGATATGTGCTTAGACTTGGCCTAGGACCCGTCCTTGTTGATTCATATCCCTGGCTCAGGGGTGATATGTTGTTGAGAGTAAAATAACAATAATGTCTATAGTTGGGAGGAACATCCTTGGTCTGCATCCAGTTGGTGAATGTTACTTGAAATATAACTTCTCTTTCTATTTTTTGTCTAATGTTATTCCACTGTGTATTTAATTATCTCTGAGATATGTATTTTAATATGCTTGTCTGCTGGTTATTTGGTGTGCATGGCACGTTGTTTATCCCTTTTATGTTGGAGCATGGACATTGATTAAAGCATGTGATTTTCATGCCTCTAACATTTTTGAACAATACTTTTTTTTCGAGATAATATCAAAGAACCGAGTCTTGGGACTGTAACGTTCCCCTCCTGGAAGAGGCTGGGTGTGTTGCAGCCTATTTAAGTGGCGTAGGCCGACTTGTTGATGGTTGGGTACATTACAAGGTCCCACTAATACAAAGGTTTATGCCAAGGGTGGATATCTATCAGTATACGTGTTCTTATTAAAGGTGTTGGGTAGCCAAGCAGTGGTGTGGTTCTTGCAGTCTATACCTGAAGCCCCAGTGCGTGCTGCAAGAAATAAATTTGTCCCTGTAGTTCCCCGGTTATCTACGGGACAATTAAGGGAGTTGCATGCGAGGAGGATGGAGATGGATACACCATATGTTGCAATAGAAATAACGTCCACCCCTTCAATACTACTCAACCCCATTAAGCAAACAAATGAGCTACATAGGAGTAAGAAATAAGTGGGTAGTCAGTGGATGTCACCAAATCTTGAAGGGCCAAATCCAATTCTTTAGTGGAAAAAACTGACCAGATGGGTACATGTGAAGAAGCACCACGATTCTCCAAGGTTCCTTGCGACCAATTAACTAAGAGAACAATGATGTAGAGGTGCATAGGAAGAATGCATGATGCCCCCATAGAATAAGACTCATGCATGTATGGATCCATCTACATCATCATCATCCTGCAAAATTTGGAGGTGGAAAAATATTTTTGATAATAATGGTCTATATGACAGGTAGTTACATCGCATCAAATTTATCCAATTTCGAGAAACTGGGATCATTAATGTCGCTAACATGAGGAAGATTTTATTGATTTAGAATAAATGAGGAGTTGATTTTGGTGGCTGGAATAAACATCGACATTACGGATACAACAACTAATCGATGTCTAGCAATATTTATTCGATGGCTAGGAGAGAATATGGTATCGACCAACTCACGGAAGGGACTAGACAATCAATCCTCATTTGATGAATGTCAAGAACCATTATAGTTTCCTTATATTGAGTATGAATGGAGTGTTCTCGCTCATTACTTCTTCCCCAATTTCTGAGAGCCATCTTCCATTTCGGTCTTAGAAAGTTGTTGGAGAGAAAAAGCACACATCCTCAGTAGCTATCAAGCAGTCGAATCCACTTCTATAGTTGAAGTCCTAACTAATTTATGGATTTCATAAAATAGTAACCAAATCTGGCATGGCATCCTCAAGAAAACCCCAAGCATGAACAAAGTCTAAGGCCCTAAAGGAACAATCGATTCCATGTCCTGTGATACCATGTGGTGTATAGTTTGAAGGGCTAATGTTCGAGAAGACCCCCCTACTAAAATGTGTTGATTATAATGTCAGGGACCCCAACTAGTTCATTGAGATATGGTTCAATAAGTATATAGAGGTCATCTAGAAAGAATATGGTACCGAGAGAGTGGTGACTCAAAAATGGGCAAAGAATTTACGAAAATATGATATTCTCACATTACTCAAATGTCCTCATTTTAGTCGTGCCCCAAATTTTCAGGCATGTGTTTGCTTCCTCCTAACTAGAATGCATGGGGGGTACCTATGGTTGGACCAGACCTACCCTATTGATCAAAACACAATGCACCAGATTTCATGCCTTTCCACTTCTGGTGAGGATCCAATAGATACACACAAAGCAAAAGACACTCCTCGAGGGGAGGTTTACTGTTGATTTGGCACACGTAGGGGGAAGTGAGGGGTTGTCATCCAAAAAATTAATAATCTAATAGTCTGGTTTGATACAAAGGTATTGGATTGCAATCTCATTCACAAAAGCCAAAAATATGAATGCACTATCAGGGTGGTCCTCACTACAAAGCGATGCATTGGAGGGACTCAAATGGCCTGGGATCAATACTTTCTAGATAAGTTTATCGTTGATTACCTTGATTCTTAGTATTGAGGAAAACAATTTTATTACCATTGGGTTACCCTTCTGTTGGGTATGGTTCTATGGAAACCACTATTGGGACATGAAATAGACATGGAGGGTGCCCCCTATTCATCCCCCCCGGTTCCTGAATCTCCATCGCTCCAAAAAATATGAAGTCTAAGCTAATGTCATGAGAGACTTCCAAAAGTGGTTCAAAAAATTAATTATGGCCTCTGAGGAGAGGGTCTGCATTCTAAATCTACTTGTCAAAAGGTATGCTTATTATCTTGAATTTAAATACGATTTTCATAATGCTTTTATTACTCCCCATGTAAAAGATGACAAGAAAACAATCAAGCTTCCATTTTGAATTATAGAAAGGGACATCTTGGATGGTGTCATGTTGTGTAAAACTGACTACTAGCCTCCCTTCTCTGAGGCCCAACATATATGCAATGTAAGAACCAAGAAATCATAGGAACAAAAGTGGGTTGCAGTTGTTTCCCGGCTCCGAGACAAGGAGACAAGGCTACTATGTCCAAGATATAGAAGTTTAGGTCAACAAATTCAAACGAGTGCATGGATAGTGATAGTGAGGCTGAAGCAGAAGATGAGGTAACTAGGAAAAAAAAGCGTTCTTCCAAAAATCAGGCTCCACCCCTGATCGACCTAGACACCAAAACAGAAGATGATTGTTCACCTTTAACAGTTGCAACTCCA
>JASDQU010014426.1:82961-95887 GCA_032191745.1 Picea mariana
CACCGAGGTATGAAAATAAGAGTTTGGATCCTACCAGTTCAACGATTCGAATCTGGTGGATGTATTTATTTCATGGATGCAACACATTCCTGAACACCATCAAATATTCACCCTTTATGTGTTATTAATAGGAGTAGTCGCAAAATGGTGGGTTGTGCATCAAGGATATATTTGAGAATGGGTATCCATGGAGGGATGTAACATCCCATTTTTAAGACATATGAAATATAATGTATTATGTAATTGTGACTTAGGTTGGTGAGATGATAAAGTAAAAAAGGGGCCATATTTCCTTGGAAATGTAATACTTCATATACATTAATAAAATACACCACTGGCTGCAAGATGGAAACAAAATAAATAAAGTAGGGGCTCTGATTCCATGAGAGAGGGGGCTTTGGGGGCTAAGTCTTAGTTATTGTTATTTTATTTATCCATAATTGATTTTATGACAAAAATTGGTTACATGGGATTCTTGGGGGAGGCCATGTGGCTCTTGGTTCTTGTGATTATATAAACATTCATTAGGGGATGCCTGGTTTGCTTCTTTTCCCTAGTGCGTTTCTTCTCCTTGGGTTCTTCTTCTTCTTCCTCTTCCTTCACTTAGATGAAATTCATGTGCTCTTGGTCTAAGCATGGAAACAAATGGCAAGAAGAGGAGAGCCATTGATGAATGACTGTAATAATTATTGATCATTCTGTTAGGACCACACAATGTACCTTTTTGCCACTATTATACTCTTGATCATCCATATTTAGACTCATACTATCACTTTATCTAACCATCCCAAAGGTATACAACGTCCCTTCTCATTACTATACGTTTAATCTGTTTTGAATAATATTTTACATCACTCTCGTACTTAACCATTGATTAGAAATGCATAAGTGTTCAAAACTGCAGATTAGCACTTGAGGCCTATTGCTGAAACATAGAACTGTCCAAGGTCACTGTTGCTGAAACATAGAACTTCTATACAGCTCGAGGTCGCAATTGCTGAAACACGAAGCTGTCATACAGTCCGAGGTCGCAGTTGCTGAAACACGAAGTTGTCATACAGTCCAAGGTCGCAGTTGCTGAAACACAGAGTTGTCATACAGTTCGAGGCCACTGATGATGAAACATGAAGTTGTCATACAGTCCGAGGTCGCAAATGCTGAAACACAAAGCTATCACACAGTCCAGAATTGCAGATGCTAAAACACAGAGGAAACCGTCAGAACCGACGATGTTGAAACACAATCCATTACAGTCAGTGGTCAACACAGTCAGAGCGCAAATCACGTGGCTGAAACAACCCACGAATTGCGATGCTGAAACAACATCAGCAACAACGAGAAGAAGTTGTTACACTAGCCGTAACAACAATACCTCAGTCAGCTTCTGTAATAGCATTTCTGTTGCATAAGATTAGGACATCCTGTTCTGAATTAGAAAGAAGATCCGGCTAAAGATAGGACTCAGATACACACTGTAATTTTTGATCAATTGTATCGAAGGGATTTCCTCTTTAAATAAGAGGAAATCATCATTCGAGGGATCCAAGTTTTATGTATTGAAGCAACTCCAGAGAAGCGGGACGTATTCTATTTTTCCAAATTGTAATGTGATATTTCGACAGATGAATATAAGACTGCTTTGAGTATCCTTCTCTAGCTTTTTCGTTTCAGGGGAATCTTGTGAGAAGGGAGGGCCCACCTTCTTCACAAGATTCACCCATTAGTTTAGAAGTGTGTTAGTACAGTTTATGTTTATGATTTGATTTAAATCTTTGTTGAAACACCGTTTTTAATGGATTCTGCTTTACTGAAACACTACTGACTCTGTCTTAGTTTATTGAATGAATTTGTAATTCTTTTTATCAGCAATCTTGTGTGATGATTTTATGAGGCTAGTCAAAGACTGGGTTAAGGGTTCCTGCTCAGACAGGAAGGAATTGGAACACCTTGTCTTCTGTAGATTTCATTTAATTCTGCAAGTGTGCTAGCTAGGGATTGGGTTAAAGGTTCTTGCTCATACAGGAAGGAATCAGAACACCTTGTCTTCTGTAGATTTCATTTAATTCTGCAAGTGTGCTAGCCAGGGATTGGGTTAAAGGTTCCTTCTCAGATAGGAAGGAATTAGAACACCTTGTCTTCTATAGATTTCATTTAATTCTACAAGTGTGCTAGCCAGGGATTGGGTTAAGGGTTCCTACTCAGACAAGAAGGAATCGAAACACCTTGTCTTCTATAGATTTCATTTACTTCTGCAAGTGTGCTAGCCAGGGATTGGGTGAAGGGTTCCTGCTCAGAAAGGAAGGGATCAGACCATCTTGTTCTCTGTAAACTTCAATTCCACAAGTGTGCTAAAACAGGAATTGGGCTTAAGGCTCCTGCTTAGAAAGGAAGGAACTAGACGACCTTGTTCTCTGTTAGATTGAGTTAATTGTCTTCTGCTTACTGTTTCCATAAAAGAGTGTTAGCACTGAAGTCTCTGTTTGAGAGTAAGGGTCATGTTCTCTAATTGCAGAATAGTTTTTCTTTCCCATTGCAAGTGTTATTATAATGTAATCCAGGATTCTTAGTTTAATCTTTAAAGATCTGCAATAGGGAAGTTGCTTTCCTGTGATTTAATTCAGAACTTCATTTTATTCAAGCAAGTGTGATTAATTTAATTTTCTTTACTACAACACTAAGTTGCTTTTGGAATTGAGCATATATAGTGCGTGGTTATCTTTGAAATAAAAGACTTCCCTGGGTTGATAATTTATGTATCACTTGGTTGTTTGAATCAATTAAGCAATTATAGTGACCAACACATTCTAGGAGGGAATGGATTCTTGTGTGCATGAGCTTGATGGAAGTTTGGATAAAACTATCCACAGCTGCAAATCCTAGGAGTTCCAATAGGTAGATTCTTAACCAAAAGCACTGGAGCCTTGGAAGGAGATGGACAACTTGAGGGACTGCATGGCAAAGAAGGGGGTCCATTCTCTTGAGGTTGTTGAGGCTGGGTAGAAGAGCGAGATGGTGTACTTTGGATTGTTGTGAGTGATGAAAGGCCTGTGATAGCTTGAGTGTTGAGAGGCGTGTTAGTTATGAGATTGATGGCAGTTAGGATAGAATTGTTCACAACTAAGAATATTTGGAGTTTCCAGTAGGGATATTTCTTAACCAGTAGCACTGGAGCCCTGGAGAGAAATGGGACAACTTGAGGGATGACATGGTAGAGAAGGGCGTTTGTTTCTTTGGGTGGTACAGGTTGAGGGGGAAAGAGAGCTAGAAATTCAGGTTTTGTTGTGAGGTTGGGAAACCTGAGTGCTAGTTAGCCAACTGTTGTGTGTTTAGACTTGGCCTAGGACCCATCCTTGTGGATTCATAGCCCTAGCTCAGGGGTGAACTATTGTTGAGAGTAAGAGAACAACATTGTCTATTGTTTGGAGGAACATCCTTGGTGTGTAGCCAGTTGGTGAATGCTACTTGAAAGATAAGTTCTCTCTTTGTTTTTTGTCTAATGTTATTCCACTGTGTATTTAATTATCTCTGAGATATGTATTTTAATGTGTCTATCTGCTGGTTATTTTTTGTGCATGGCATGTTGTTTATCCCTTTTATGTTGTAGCATGGATCTTGATTAAAACATCCGATATTCATGCCTCTAACATTACTGAACAGTCCTTTTTTTTCAAGATAAGATCAGAGAACTGAGTCTTGGGACTATAGTGTGCCTCTCATGTTGGTGGCTATGTGTGTTGCAGCCTAATTAAGTGGTGTAACCAAACCTATGGATGGATGGGTACGTTACATATTGGTATCAGAGCTACTAGTTGAAACATCGGGTCGATATGGGCCGGATCTGTTGGTCAAAGTCTCGTGGCTGAGATCGAGTTAGGACTTTGAAGTCATGATGATCAGGAGGAATGACATTGTAGAGTCCACACAAGAGCTAGAATGTCTGAGATACTTAGTAAAGGATTGAAGGATCGTGACCGTCCCTTTCGTATTCAGGAACGATCACCATCAAGGGATCAATTTTAGATTTGGATTGTTGGATGTGTTCAGGATAAGGCAGATCCTTTACAGTCGTTAGATATGTAGGAGGTGTGGGGTCGTTAAGCACCATAGTCCTTTGGAATTCGTTGCTTCGAGAAATGTTAAGTATTTTATGAAAAGGAGGTAAAATCCCTGAAGCTACAAAGTCTCAGAGTGAATCCATGCCATAGATCATTGGGAGGAGTACTTGATCGTTGGATTGGTTCGAGGAAAGATCAGGAGGTGAGGCACAGTGGAGAAGATAAATTCCTAGATATCAGATCTACACGTGGGTGAGTTTGAGCTGTAGATATCATGGAATTTCAAAGGTTTGACACTCTAGTAGAAGCGATTCCTTAATCTTCTAGGAAGAAAATCTCCTGAAGTCCCGAAATACGGAGAAAATAATGCCTATTTGTTGTCTAGGATGCGTGTCTATAGATTATCAAATATTCTACATTTGGGAGTTTTAGTCCTTATGCCACTTGGAGGAAGTGTTCCTTGAAGTCCCAAAGTCCGAAACCAATCTAGATTGTTCATGTTCGGGGACACGTGTCAAAATATTAGTAAGGGTTCGAAATTCTGACGTTCGATGGTTCAAAGGTGGGGTGGTGTTCAACAGTGAAATCCTCTGAAGCCCAAATTTCCAAAGCTCTAGAGAACACTTTTTCGAAATCTCATTGTTCAGGATATTTGTTGTGCTATGTTGAGTAGTTCTCCGAAGCCCAAATTTTCAGATCCCCGAAGTAGTAAAGATCTGGAGAGAAGTGGTTTAGGAGGTTCAACATTTCGGCCTTCGAAAGCTTTGTAATGTGTTGAGGTGAAATCCTCTGAAGTCACGGAGTGTCAGAGTGACATGGCCTACTGACATTGCCTAGGGTGATGATGACACACTTGATGAATTCCATGTGTCATCATATTTCATGCTTCTTGAAGACCATTTGTGCTAGTTATAACTTGACACATGTCACCCGTAGAATGGAACACATGTCATATTTGTATTTTTCAAAATGTAGCACCCCCCTAGTGCATGGTTAATGATGAGACTCTAGGAGTTCTCTAGTTCAATGTTCAGAGGAAACATGGGATGATAAAGGTAGAACCTACGAAACTTGAAATTCTAGAGCCCCGAAGCTCTGAAGAAGGGTCTGTTCAGAAGTTTGCTAGTTCGACATTCAGGAAATGTGATGTGTGGTATAGGTAAAACCTCTGAAGCCCAAAGTTATGAAGCTCTGGATGGGCACATATCAGCTAAGATATTGGTCGTAGCTCTGGTCATATGAGACTTTGATCGAAATGAAATGGGGCTAGTGCCCAAATTGTTGTTTTTGAAGACATAAAAGGGGTTGAAAGTGTTTTTTCAGGGATCCCTAACTTTCAACTCAAATATCTGATTGGGGCAATATTACAACCATTGGAAGGCTAATTTAGAGGAGAATGACATGTATTTATTCTATTTTGGATAAATTTTATAATTGATATAATTTTCTTCATGAATTAAACATAAAAGGTACATGTAAATTTAATTGATAATTTTGTATGATATGTATAATTCTAAGCAGATGATTGCTTGCATATTTTGGCAGGATTAGAGATATAATCTCATCAATTCCAGTCCAGGATTAGATGTTAGGATCATGGAAGAATGCCAAATCTTACCAAATTTTGATGAGTTACTACAAAAGAAAGAATCCTCACATAGGATATGAAGCTAGCAGGTTGAAAGTGTCATGGAAGGGCATAGAAGGAAAAAGTAAGGCTCAATAGCCTTGAATGTAGAAATGTGTAGACAATTGAAAAGCTTAAGTGTGAAAGAAATCCACTTATATAAGTGTGAATAATTGTGACTTAAGTTGGGAGCTGATAAAGTCGGAAAGGGGCCAGAGTGCCTAAGAAATTTAATACTTCATATATATTAATAAAATACACCATTGGCTTCAAGACAGACAAGGAAAAAAGAGATAGGGGGATATGATTCCATGAGAGAGGGGACTTGGGGGGATAAGTATTTTTTATTATTATTTTATTTACCCATAATTCATTTTATAGAGAAAAGTGGTTACATGGGATTCTTGGGGGAGGCCATGTGGTTATTGGTTCTTGTGATTATACAAACATTCCTTTGGGGCTGCATGGTTTGCTTCTTTTCCCTGGTGCATTTATTCTCCCTGGGTTCTTCTTCTTCTTCCTCTTTCTTCACTCAGACATAATTTGTGTACTCTTGGTTCGAGCATGGAAACAAATGGCAGGAAGAGGAGATCCATTGATGCCCGTTTGCATGATCTTGATGGAATTTGAATAGAATTGTCCATAGCTACGAGTCCTAAGAGTCCCAATAGGGATATTCTTAACCAGAAGCATTGGAGCCTTGGAAGGAGATGGAAAGCCTGAGGGACTACATGGTAGAGAAGGGGGTCCATTCTATTGAGGTTGTGCAAGATGGGTAGAAGAGAGAGGTGGTGTACTTTGGATTGATGTGAGTGTTGAAAGGCTTGTGATAGCTTTAGTGTTGAGAGGCTTGTTAGTTATGAGAATGATGGCAGTTCGGATAGAACTGTCCACAACTGAGAATCCTTAGAGTTTCTAGTACGAATATTTCCTGACCAATAGAACTGGAGCCTTTGAGAGAAATGGGAAAACCCGAGGGACTGCATGGCAGAGAAGGGTGTCTGTTTCTTTGGGTGGTACAGGATGAAGGGGAAAGAGAGATGGAAATTCAAGTTTTGTTGTGAGGTGGGAAACTTGAGAGTTATTTATCCAACTGCTATGTGTTTAGACTTGGCCTAGGACCCATCCTTGTGGATTCATAGCCATGGCTCGGGGGTGATATGTTGTTGAGAGTAAAATAACAATAATGTCTATAGTTGGGAGGAACATCCTTGGTCTGCATCCAGTTGGTGAATGTTACTTGAAATATAACTTCTCTCTCTATTTTCTGTCTAATGTTATTCCACTGTGTATTTAATTATCACTGAGATATGTATTTTAATATTCTTGTCTGCTGGTTATTTGGTGTGCATGGCTCGTTGTTTATCCCTTTTATGTTGGAGCATGGACATTGATTAAAGCATGTGATTTTCATGCCTCTAACATTTTTGAACAATCCTTTTTTTTCGAGATAATATCAAATAATCGAGTCTTGGGACTGCAACGTTCCCCTCCTGGAAGTGGCTAGGTGTGTTGCAGCCTGTTTAAGTGGTGTAGGACAACTTGTTGATGGTTGGGTACATTACAAGGTCCCACTAATACAAAGGTTTATGCCAGGGGTGGATATCTAACAATATACGTGTTCTTATTAAAGGTGTTGGGTAGCCAAGTAGTGGTGTGGTTCTTGCAGTCTATACCTAAAGCCCCAGTGCGTGCTGCAAGAAATAAATTTGTCCTTGCAGTTCCCCGGTTATCTACGGGACAAGTAAGGGAGTTGCATGTGAGGAGGATGGAGATGGATACACCATATGTTGCAATAGAAATAACGTCCACCCGTTCAATACTACTCAATCCCATTAAGAAAACAAATGAACTACATAGGAGTAAGAAATAAGTGGGTATTCAGTGGATGTCACCAAATCTTGAAGGGCCAAATCTAATTCTTTAGTGGAAAAAACTGACCAGATGGGTACATGTGAAGAAGCACCACGATTCTCCAGGGTTCCTTGCGACCAATTAACTAAAAGAACAATGATGTAGAGGTGCATAGGAAGAATGCATGATGCCCCCATAGAATAAGACTCGTGCATGTATGGATCCATCTACGTCATCATCATCCTGCAAAATTTGGTGGAAAAATATTTTTGAGAATAATGGTCTATATGACAGGTAGTTACATTGCGTCAAATTTATCCAATTTCGAGAAACTAGGATCATTAATGTCACTAACATGAGGAAGATTTTATTGATTTAGAATAAATGAGGAGTTAATTTTGGTGGCTGGAATAAACATCGACATTAAGGATACAACGACTAATCGATGTCTAGCAATATTTATTCGATGGCTAGGAGAGAATATGGTATCAACCAACTCATGAAAAGGACTAGACAGTAAATCCTCATTTGATGAATGTCAAGAACCATTATAGTTTCTTTATATTGAGTATGAGTGGAGTGTTCTCACTCATTACTTCTTCCCCAATTTTTGAGAGCCATATTCCATTTCGGTCTTAGAAAGTTGTTGGAGATAAAAAGCACACATCCTCAGTAGCTATCAAGCAGTCGAATCCACTTCTATAGTTGAAGTCCTAACTAATTTATGGATTTCATAAAATAGTAACCAAATCTGGCATGGCATCCTCAAGAAAACCCCAAGCATGAACAAAGTCTAAGGCCCTAAAGGAACAATCGATTCCATGTCCTATGATACCATGTGGTGTATAGTTTGAAGGGATAATGTTAGAGAAGACTCCCCTACTAAAATGTGTTGATTATAATGTCAGGGACCCCAACTAGTTCGTTGAGATATGGTTCAATAAATATATAGAGTTCATCTAGAAAGAATATAGTACCGAGAGAGTGGTGACTCAGAAATGGGCAAAGAATTTACAAAAATATGATATTCTCACATTACTCAAATTTCCTCATTTTAGTCGTGCCCCAAATTTTCAGGCACGTGTTTGCTTCCTCCTAACTAGAATGAATGGGGGGTACCTATGGTTGGACCAGACCTACCCTATTGATCAAAACACAATGCACTAGAGTTCATGCCTTTCCACTTCTGGCAAGGATCCAACAGATACACACAAAGCAAAAGAAACTCCTCGAGGGGAGGTTTACTGTCGATTTGGCACACGTAGGGGGAAGTGAGGGGTTGTCATCCAAAAAATTAATAATATAATAGTCTAGTTTGACACATAGGTATTGGATTGCAAGATCATTCACAAAAGCCAAAAATATGAATGCACTATCAAGGTGGTCCTCACTACAAAGTGATGCGTTGGAGGGACTCAAATGGCCTAGGCTCAATACTTTCTAGATAAGTTTATCGTTGATTACCTTGATTCTTAGTATTGAGGAAAACAATTTTATTACCATTGGGTTACCCTTCTGTTGGGTATGGTTCTATGGAAACCACTACTGGGACATGAAATAGACATGGAGGGTGCCCCCTATTCATCCCCCCCAGTTCCTGAATCTCCATCACTCCAAAAAATCTGAAGTCTAAGCCAATGTCATGAGAGACTTCCAAAAGTGGTTCACAAAATTAATTATGGCCTCTGAGGAGAGGGTCTTCATTCTAACTCTACTTGTCAAAAGGTATGCTTATTATCTTGAATTTAAATACAATTTTCATAATTCTTTTATTTCTCCCCGTGTAAAAGATGACAAGACAACAATCAAGCTTCCATTTTGAATTACAGAAAGGGACATCTTGGATGGTGTCATGTTGTGGACAACTGACTACTAGCCTCCCTTCTCTGAGGCCCAACATATATGCAATGTAAGAACCAAGAAATCATAGGAACAAAAGTGGGTTGTAGTTGTTTACCGGTTGCAAGACAAGGAGACAAGGATACTATGTCCAAGATATAGAATTTTAGGTCACCAAATTCAAACGAGTGCATGGATAGTGACAGTGAGGCTAAAGTAGAAGATGAGGGAACTAGGAAAAAAAGGCATTCTTCCAAAAATCAGGCTCCACCCCCAATTGACCCGGACACCAAAACAGAAGATGATCGTTCACCTTTAGCACTTGCAACTCCAATTGGTGAAGATGTTTGAATTACTTCAACTTGGGAAAAGGTTTGAATTGGTCATAGTTACGAAAAATGATGATGTACGATTATCATGAAATAGTGAGAGATTGTCTCTCCAACACATATCCCATAGGTCGAAAAATTGATGAAAGAGCTTTGTGCTTAGTCATCCAGATATGTGATGTTTCAGAATGATATGGTGGGGAAGTTTCACACCATATGTTAGTAACTGACTATACCCTCTCTACTAGGATATCCAACATAGGAACACTATTGGCACAGGGGCAGACCCGAGGTTCACTCCAAGAGCACACCAACAAGCCCAATCTACTGGCTCTTTCGGCAGCACCTACAAAGCAGATGCAATCTCACTCGAAGTAGCTATGAGGGGGTTGCAGGACAGAGATTTCTACAACCAGGGGAATATCAAGTGGATCTCCTGGTACAACAAATTAACATGCATCCAACACTTATCAAGCTAGATCTATCCTGCATAGTTATAGATCTGATCTAACACAACAATGTAAATAACAATATAACAGTAACAGAGATCAAAACATCAATCACACATCCACAACACCAGGTATACATGGTTCACCCCCTCTCTAGGGCTACGTCCACATAATTGTGCTTATGATTTATTAAAGAAATCATACAGTTCTTTTCTGCGCTCTTAGCTATCCAATCTTCTTTCTTCTCTCTCTTTCTCTCCCCTTCATGCGCACCCAGCTGCAGGTCTTAACCTTTGCACATAGCTGAAGATGTTACAATACAAAACCTCTCTTTCTCAACACAGCTATAACATGAATGATATCAACAACAACAAAAACATTAAACCTGACCTAGCTCCTCTTGACCTTTATTTATACATTACAATCACTCATCGACAGCCTTAGGCCAAAACCTAGGTGTCAAAACCCTAAGATACCAAAACCCTAGGTGACTAAAACCCTAGGTCAACTTGACCCTCTTTTTTCAATCTTCACCAGCCTGTCTTTCCTTCCTTGTCACATGGTATTCCAAAGCATCCAATGGTGGATTTTTCCACTTCTTGAGTCGTCCTCGATCCATCTTCCTTGTTGATCAGTCATCTTCCATCTCCTCTTCCCCTGACTTGCTTTTCTGTACTTCGCTCCATCTTTTCTGCTCTTTTTCTTACTTCGACCCAGTGACAGTGACTGTGTATCCCGTGAATCTCACTTTTTACCTTTTCTTCCTTCCATAACCAAGGGCCAACATGAACTTCAGATCTGGCTCCTCTCTTTTGTTTCAACATGGACTACGCAGTGCAGTCCTTGTTTTCTACTTTAGGCCTCTGCTCCCTCCTTATGTAGACTGTCTTTTCTATGTATGGTACCTAGTTTCAACTACACCTAGTACCTCGACCCTTTTCCTCATGTCTTTAATTAGAGCTATGAGGCAGTTGTGTTATCACTGAAATTTCATCCGCACATGGTTACAAGAAATCAGCATCATCAAACAGTAATGAAGTCTTTCATGGCCTTGAATTAATCTCACAGCATTCAAAAAAGGGCAAAAACTATACAAAGTAGTGAAAAATTGAAGAGCACTTTGCAAACATTGGGCACGTGCACACATGCACAAAACAAGAATGTAGAAAGCATGCATATGCGCATGATGCGCGACTGTTAGCGTAAAAATCCCTGCACCTGCTAAACAGTGCATTTATGAAAGTGGTCGGACTCCCAACCACTTATGGTTCAGCTCCCAAGCTGATTTGACCCTCAAATCTGGGATGGATCCGACTGGTGGGCTAGTCAAAGACCTAATAATGCCCTAAATGGCCTCTTTTCACACTACAAAGTAGTTACACAATAACCCAATGCAATGCTATAAAAAGCCATTAATGCACCTCATTTTCTCAAGGAATTCAAAGTAATGTTATGCTACCTATATTGTTTTAAGGACTCCATCCTTGACAAGAGCACATTGGCACCATTACATTGGGCAATCCATCTCACCATTGAGTGGATTTGCAAGGAGTTCTTTCATCACCATTTTCCCATTTTCTTTGTTGTAAGAAGAGCCAACTAGTGAGGGTCTAAGAGCCTTCCCTTGGAGGAAGAAGGGAATCATAGTCCCCTTTCTTCTTGGTGCTTTGTTTTCATAAATAGATCAGCCTGAAATAATGATGACATGGGTCTTTTTGTTCTTGTTATCTCTATGTCCCTATGCTCACGATTTTAGTTTTTATTAGTTTAATTCTTAATTATTGCTTTGTTTTTCTTTCTCTAACTCTTTTCTCTACAGTTGTCCTTCTCAACAGACCCAACTGAGCTTGCAAGTACCTCTTATTTTCTCACCAAGGTGACGAAAGAGGTGCAACAGATTGGCGACTCTACTGGGGAAAGGTATCAATTTCCTACCTCATTTGGGTTTATTTTTCTCTTCTTTTAGTTTGTTTAACTTGCAGGTGCACTAACTGACCGAAGTCAACCTGCCAATCATCCAATTCAGAGAAGAATTGAGATAAATTCATTCGGATTTTTTATCCTCAGCTGTGTACCATACATGTGCGGGTTTTTCAGACCACAGACACACATCGTGCACCCATGCACTTTACTCACGGTTCTGTTTTGCGCATGTGCACTTTTTAACTTACCTTTGCTCGCGTGCATACGCTCTGTGCACCTCTGTCTCCATTGAGACCCGTGCATTTGTTAAAAATTCACAATGTAGAGTTGTTGAGATGTGGGGAAGGCCATTTTCTTTCTTAAAAATGATGTCAAGCATGTTCTAAAAACTGCACCACACTTAGTCCCCTCATCATATAAAGGGGTTAGTCAAACACACATAGGCACTTAGGAGGATAAAATCATTTTCCCTTCTTTTGTTTTTTCCACGTGGATGGATTTTTTTGACTTGTAATATAAGTTGGAAATATTTTTTAATCACATTTAACTCACATTGGGATTGGAAGTTGACTAACAATCACTTAGTATGCTCTTCTCTCGCGCCTCCAAGCGACCTTGAGAATTAGAAAAAGATTGTGAAACAATTTCATCTCCCTTAACAAAGTTTAAAACCTTTAGGAGAGGACAATGGCCCTTCTTGGGACCCCTCTTATTTTTCTTTTTCAAACACATCTTAATATTGTAACGGGCCCATACATGCCCACATGCTACAAAGATAGGATAGTGTTTGAATTTTTGCTTTCTTAGATAAAAAACACTAGGGAAGTTTAAAGGTTTGTAATGGGCCCAT
>JASDQU010014426.1:109695-120621 GCA_032191745.1 Picea mariana
AAAGACTAGTTTGGTCTGCTTGTTATTTTTGTTTCCATTGAAAGATTGGTTTGGGTTTTTGTCTATTGCTTGTTCATTAGTTTTTAGTTTTCTTCACTCTCACCATCATGGTGTAGGTCCTTTTTGAAAAGTGAACAATGTTTTTCTTTCAAAAGCATTTTTCGTCTTCGAAAGTATTGAAAATCAATTGTTGAAATTATTGAAAAAGGAACAATAGAGAATTGTTATTATTTTGTGATTTGTTGCAATTGCATTTTAAAGGAACTTGTGTATCGTAGTTCAAGATTGATCCGGAAAACTTCTCTTTCCCTCCTGTACATAGGATTCATCAAACGAGAATTGATATATTTCATTCTCATATATGCATCATTGGGTCAAAGTCTCATACAACATCAGTTTCATCTCTGTTTCCTTTGAGTAACAACATCCCCTAATAACATTGCGCAATTGAAATATTTAACTAGTAACTCTTTTTTAGGGTTCTATTACACCAACATTTAGCTAGGCTAGCACTTTGGAATAGGCAGAGAGATACACTCTCCAAATCACAAAACACACAATAGCATCTTGTGTTAAGGAGTGTCAAATTCCATTTGCAACATTTTGTTTTGGGAATCCCTTCTCACACAAGGGTCAAACACGAGGTCGCATTGATATTGACAGAGTCACTCACCCTGCTTTATTGATATCGGTGTAGAGATTGCACATATTATAGGGGTCACTTGGAGGTATATCCACAATGATGAGTGGAAGCCTTTTAAGTTGATTTTGGGCTAGATACCCTGCCCTTGCGTGTGGATCGAACTGTCGACTGTTCCCCCAGGATTTATTGTTGTTAGTGGTAACCTTAGCAGCCTATCTTTCTAAGGTCTTACACAAGGTGACTGTGAAGGGGCAAGTCTTCATGGTACCTAGAATCAACGTTGGCCAAACTCACTCAGGATCCTTGGAGGGTATACCCACGATTATGTGTGGGAGATTGAACCAGGGTGTAAGTCCATTAAGAAGGTCATCAGTATAAATTTTCCACCCTAGCCCAGCCCCTTCTCGTCTCATTGTTGTGACATTGGATTTCATCACCAACTAGTGGACTCATTGATATTGACAGAGTCACTCACCCTGCTTTATTGATATCGGTGTAGAGATTGCACATATTACAGGGGTCACTTGGAGGTATATCCACAATGATGAGTGGAAGCCTTTTAAGTTGATTTTGGGCTAGATACCCTGCCCTTGCGTGTGGATCGATCTGTCGACTGTCCCCCCAGGCTTTATTGTTGTTAGTGGTAACCTTAGCAGCCTATCTTTCTAAGGTCTTACACAAGGTGACTGTGAAGGGGCAAGTCTTCATGGTACCTGGAATCAACGTTGGCCAAACTCACTCGGGATCCTTGGAGGGTATACCCACGATTATGTGTGGGAGCTTGCATAAGGATGTAATTCCGTTAAGAAGGTCGTCAGCATAAATTTTCCACCCTAGCCCAGCCCCTTCTCATCTCATTGTTGCGATGTTGGAATTCATCACCAACTAGTGGCTTCGGAATTAGAAGGTCTTGTTTTCTTGGTATTGTTTCCTAGATTTTGTTTACTAGTGCGTGTTGTTTGTTTACCAACATTGACCATACGATTTTCTTCGTAAGTTTGTCACTCATTTACAATAGCTCCTCCACGTCATTCACGTAGAATGCAGGGTTTATCTCCAGAGCATCTGGAAGGTTCTCAACCCCTGCCTACAAGCTCACCTGAGGGCTCTCCTTAGCAGAGTGAAGTCCAAGATGTCACCATGCCACAAGTGGAATGAACTGAATCTCTAGAACATTTCCAAATTACCAATACTTGAGAGGAATTTTGACTTCACCCCAATTCTGAGTGACAGTTTATGCGACTGAATTCTTCCAGAGACTTAGTTGTTGTGTCTTCTGGATCACCGGTTGGACCTTTTCCAGGCATAGAAGGCCAATATTCTTTTTGGTCTACGGGATTTTTTATACGAGACCTTTTTGGTGTAGGATCAAGTGTTGAAACCATCATCTCAACTATGATTTCTGAAATCTCTAGCCCAGAGACAATACCGTTTACAACTGCCTATTATTTTCCTGGTACGGACGCCCCGCGATATAGCCACATCTTGACCATCCCTATCGAAATGGCCCATCACACAGATACTACGAGTATTGACACCGGGATTACCGCGGTTAGCCAAGCCCCCATCGGCACACTGCTCACGTCCATTATCACCCGAACACTACTGCCCAGATACCGTGCATTGAATGCTTCGATTTCAACTCCTCCGTAAACCCCATCTAGCTCTCGTGGTGGTCCCTCATCTTCTGGGCACTCTCTTCCTGGTTTTATTCTGACACTCCCTCAATTTCCTTTTGGAGGACCTTTCTCGCCCTCCATTGGCAGTCTTAATCCTAGTGGCACTATTCCGTCTTTCACACCAAATTACTAGATTCCCATTGGTGGACAATTTTACCAATGAGGTATGACTCAACCCACTCTTAGTGGGAAAATTCCTATTGGAACGCAAATCCCAATTGGAACACAACCCCCAATTGGCATGCTACCCCCAATTGGGACACCACCTTTGATAGGAGGACCGACCCCACCTTATGGACAAAACATACCTCTGTCCTTGGCCCAATATTGGAATCAGTTGATATAGCATCCTCCTCAATTGACTGGGGGGCAGCAGCTTCCAACTGCGTCCGTGATACCCCCTAATATCGGCCAACCATATCCAGGTACGTCCAATCCCATTTGGGGTTTGAATGCTCAAACTCACATCCCTGTTCTAGGATACAATCCCATGAGCTACTATCCTCTCCAACCACCACCGAATCTGCCTAGGTCTTCACATTATATGTAGACTGCTTATGGTCCTACTGGTTTTCCGATGGGGCTACCTCCCTAAAGCCACCAGTACCTGCAAGTGAATCAAAAGTTACCCTTCTTGGCCACTTTGGATCTCCTGGACTTGTCGAGGATTTTGAATGATCTAATTCATCACTCTCCTCAATGGCCTGCTATACCAGCCAAGCTACTGTTGGACATCCCTAAATTCGACGGCAAGGCGGAAGAGGACTCGAAAAATCACGTCATGACTTTTCACCTCTGGTGTTCATCCAACTTGTTGATGGATGACTCTATTCGTTTACGTATTTTTCAACAAACCCTTACAGGTTCTGCTGCAAATTTGTATATCAAATTACCACGAGGTTTCTTCACTGACTTCAACACCCTCGCTATGTCTTTGAGTTCTTTCAAAAAAAATAAAGCCACTCATATCTCCGATCACATTCATGAGTGGCGATGGACACAACGTCTCATTAAACTCGAACTCCCTGATTAGTTGTTGGTAGAGTGGTTCACAAAATCATTTATGAACGACATCGGTTGTGACATCGCCATGGGTGGAGTAGTCATGGAAGAGTAGGCCATAAGTCATGTTCAATACCTTGATCTTGTTTACTCACACATGGGTACCCTTTACGACTTACTACCTGACTTACCTCATGCTTCCACTTCAGCCACTTCAGCTACTCTAGCTGCTTCTCATGCAACCGATGGTGTGATTGGCACTTTCCATGCCCAGCCACATTCCGTCTCAAGCACCAACCCCAAACCTGCTTCTTCTAATGTTCAAAATGCTCCATCTCCTGCCCCTCCCATCGAAAAGACTTCTGAAGTAAATGCAGTTCAATCCACCCCAGCCGATAAAAACAAATCCAAAAAGGGAAGGGGTAAGAATAAGGAGGATAAAAATACTTCTTAAGAAGAGCGAACCAAAACTACCCCTGTTGACAATTGGGATAAGTGCGAACCTCGATACCCTTGTCTTATTTGTGGTGATGATCACTACATGAAGGATTGTCCATGACATGCCAAGGTCACTAAGTTCCTTCAAGGAGCCCCAAAACCACCTGCTCTGGCCGTTTTGTCCCAACCCTTCCCGTCTCAACATCAAGCTCAGTTGGTCATTTATGACCAACCCTCATTTTCTACTACATCCTATGTATTTATGTGTACTTAAAATTCAAAGAAAAACAACATTGCACTCACCNTCATCTCGAATGACCGAGCCTCAACACAGTTCTTCGAACCCCCCCAAAGGGTGTCGTTCAGAAATTGGCTTTCAATCCTCATGCTCGTGTTGCCCAGAACTACAACATTGTTGAAGATCTGGTCCAAGCACCTTCTGCGATGTTATCCCTCAAAGTCCTTCAAAGTTGTCCCTCCCAACGAAAGGCAGTGTTGAAAGCTATCGGTGGAATCGACCTGATGGATATGAATTTAATAATTTTTGACTTGGAAGATCACATTCCAAGGTTACCATATCAACTCGCATTCCAAGTTATTGTCCTTGACAAAAACATTTTCCATGTTGAAAAACTAGCCTTGGCAGCTGTCCAAGTCATCCAACGCTTCTGGCACTATATCCTCTCGCGCAAGACCACAGTGATTTTTAACTGCAACCCTATGTAACACATTCTCTCACATCAATTGCTAGGGGGAAAATACTCGAAATGGATCGTGATACCCCATGAGTTTGACTTGGAATTCGAACGCACCAAGTCCAAGAAGTCCTTGGTGTTTGCTGAGTTGATATGCGAATTTCCCTATTCTGAAACGAAAAATGTAGCAGCTGATTCATTACCCAATGAATCCCTTTTCCTCATCATCTCTGATGATCTTTGGTATGGTGATATCATCATATATCTCCAAACCCAGAATTTCCAGCGAACTTTGTCTAGTACTGACCGATGTCGAATACGCTATCAAGCCCACCAATATATTATTCTCGGGGATACTCTTTATCATCAGGGGATTGACTCTGTTTTTCAACGCTGCCTCATGTTTGAGGAAGCTGAGAAAGCTCTAAATGAGTGTCATTCTAAATCTTGCGATGGTCATATGTCTAGGTATGCTACTGCCCAAAAGTTCCTACGAGAAGGGTATTTTTGGCCTTCTTTATTTAACGACTACATAATCGCCATTCAAAAATGCCATGTTTTCCAGACCTATAATAACAAGATACGGCCACATCCCGCTCCTCTTCACCCTATGGTCTCCATTGGTCCCTTTGTTAAATGGGGCATAAATTTCATGACATGTCGCCCTCACTCGGTCGAGGGGAATAGATACATCATTGTAGCCGTAGATTACTTTACGAAATGGGTCGAGGCGATGCTGACATTTGACAACACTAGAAAGACCGCAACATTATTCATTTTTAATCACATCATAGCTCGTTTTGGTGTTCCCCAGGCTATCATCACTGATCATGGTAGCCACTTTAGAAATTTCATGATGTCCAAAATTTCTAAAAATTTGGGTCTTTGCCATGAAAACTCAATTATTACCCACAATCCAATGGCCAAGTTGAAGCAATTAACAAAGTTCTCATAACTATGCTCTGACGAATGATAGGGATCCACAAAACAAGTTGGCACACAATGTTGTTTTCGGCATTGTGGGATTATCGGACATCCGTCAAGTCCGCTACTGGGTTTACACCTTTCCAGTTAGTCTATGGTTTGGAAGCCATTCTCCCAATTGAATGCGAGATACCCTCTTTAAAACTAGTTTTTGAACTCCTACCAAACACTTCTGCTGAGGAAGAATGTCTATTGTATCTTATGTGATTAGACGAAACTCGACGCGATGCTACCCTAGTCATAGAAGCTCAGAAAAAATGTTTCAAGGCCCAATACGAAAAACATGTCAAGACTCGCATTTTCTCCGAAGGAGATCTCATTCTCCTCTATGAACAAGTTCGAGATGTGCTAGGAGCTGGAAAATTCGAAGCCATGTGGTGAGGTCCTTATATCATTAGACGCGTTTTGGAAAAAGGAGCTTATGAGTTAGTATATTATGATGGTATCCATTTAAGTGAACCCATAAATGGGTTGTACTTGAAGAAGTACTATGCATAAGATCACCTGTGCATGAGTACCTGTATTTTTATTGTATCATACATCTTGTGTGTTACTATAGCTTTCTTTTGTCGTTATCTAGTCTCTGCCCTTATGTGATGTTGTGTTTGATTTCCAGATGTCAGAGTCTTCACTACCCTACATTGGCTTCGCTGATGGTGCTAGCCATAGTACTCAGAACCTTGCTTCTGCTTCATGGGAAATTTACGCCCCTACAAATGAACTTGTCTCCTTACGAGGTGTGTGTCTCGGCCGTGCAACCAACAATATTATAGAGTATAGCACCGTTATCAAATTTTTGATTGATGCTATCTCGCTCGAAATCCGTCATTTGGTTGTGCAACTCGATTCGTAGCTTGTAGTACTACAGTTAAGTAATGTCTATACTATTCGAAGTCCTACTTTGTTACGAGTGTATTTGCGAATTTGCCTCTTGGAACGTTATTTTGATTATATTGAATATCAACATATTCCTAGGCATCTAAATACATTAACTGATGCATTGGCTAACTATGTATTAGACAGACATTTGGATCATTTATAAATCAATCACATCAATTTTCACACAACACAAGATAAACCGGTAGAAGTCGTATGTATATATAACGATCAAAAGAGCTTTTTGCAAAAAAATTTTGTCCGAGGACCAAAATGTCAAAATCTGAAGCTCATAGCTTCTACAAAGTGACGTCATGGATGATTTTCATGGTAACACATGACTGCCTGGGCAACCCTATGAAGCAGTCAACCTATGGACTCTGAAACTCCTACTGTATGATGCTCATAATGTCGTGGAACCTCGCCAAGAGGCATGTCTAGAATATCTGTTGTCAAACCCTCCAGGTTTTGTTCCACCACTTCATAATCCTCAGTCTCCCATCGTGGCACTGGTGCTACCTCTCCTCATCGCTAAATAGGAGAATTACCAGGAGGTCGGTAAGGTCCCACATCTGTGTCATAAAAAAAAAAAAGAATTTTGTATTTAGACCTTGGATGAATGTATAAAAAACATTTGCATATGATAAAATTCACAAAAACATTTAAAAAGAAAAAAAATTGTGTACTTCTTACCAAGTTCCCCCCACTGAGCACCTTCAAGAAAAACCAAGTCCGGATCTCCTCGGAAATCCAACCCATCATAAGCATAATTGTCAACCATCAACATCTATGGTCGCAACCAGTCGAAGAAGGTATCATCATATTTGATAATTGGTCCAGCTACGTGTTGGGCCATGAGCTGACACCATCTCAGCATTCTTGGATTTGTTGGGGCCAATAAATCCCACTCAACCTGCAGCCTTAATAAGGGAAACCTCTCGAGAAATAAGGACACTAACAAAGACCCGTACCTGAATTGCTTCAGGTCGCCTCGTCTGCATTTGGTCAACTACCTATTCATGCTACGAAGCACTGCATCTGCCCAGTTAAAAACCCGAGGTTCAGTGCACTCTATGGCATATTGAAAGTAGCTCTGGAGAGCCATGTGAGGATCAGAGCTCCCATCCATGTGAGCGATGGTGAAAAAAATAGTGCAGAGGGTCAAATCCCACATTCCCCAAATAACTAATTTCCCTTTTCTCCTCTCTTCCTCTGAAACACAGTGTAAGTGACAGTACTCACTCATAGAAAACCCAACACCTCTGATACCAGTCAGACTCACGTGGTACCCACATCATGACAGTCCTTTCAAGAAGTAAATGTCCTAAATATTCAAGGAAAATGTGTGGACCCCTACATGGAATACTTGTTGATTGGGATCCCACATATGCACAAGGTACTCCAATAACCTGACTTGGGCCCTCATGCCCGGGATATGAAAGTACTTCAGAAGACCACAGTTTCGCAAAGTGGCAATGGTGGGTGGATGATTTTCGGCAATGGAATTATCTTATTCATTCTCCCTTTCACACCATTCCAGAACCATGGTGATGGCCAAATACCTACATAAGAAGCACAAGAAGAAGATTAATAACTCTATTCAACATTTGGTATCTTTTCATTGAGAAAAATTTTAAAATTTTTTTACACTTTGTGGTTCTTGCAGGTTCCCTTTAGGCACAGTGTGAGGTTCTTGCAGGCACATTTGGGCTCACCTATGAGAACGACCCATTCTCGCAGGTCCCATGTGGCTCACCCGCGAGAATGGTTGAGTGCAATAATAGCCCCCAAAACAAACTCAAAATGGTGTTTTTTGCCAATGAAAATGAAAAAGTAAACCATGAAAAGATAGAGGACAAAGAGCCTACCTCACTGTCGCTGATGGTTCATCGAATGGATGCTCGTAACTCCCGCAATCTGACGTCGAATTTCAAGGGTAAAAGAGGGGTTTTTGGGCTCAAATAGTGGTAAAGTTAAAATGATATGGTAAAAAGAGTTTTTACTTCTTTATATTTACTTTTACCATGTTATTTGATTTTATAATAATTTATTTATTAAAACCTAATGCCTAATGCCTTTTTGAGTACAACTTTTGCAGGTGTAATGACTTTGATGTTCATGCACAGGGATGTGGATATTTTTTCTTCTTCATCGTATGTTTTGATTTTTTTTTATGGTTTTTGTACAAAACCTCGAGCTTGGTCTTTGTCTGTTCTCACGCTCGAAAATACATGAGAACGCGATCGAGCACACTTTTATCACTTTTTCGGGCTCAACAAGGTTATACGAAAAATGAACCCCCCTGGAGTCCTCTTTAAGCTCTTTTCAAACTCTCTAAACATGAAAAGATAGCTAAGCGGCCTTGCTATTTTCACGCTCGATAAAGTATTTGAAGAAAGCATCTGTTGGGCGATAATTTATCTCTTTTTTGGTCTCACCAGACTATTTTACGAAAAAGGAACTGAGAGAGTTCTCTTTTAAGTGTTTTTCCAGACTCTATAATCATGAAAGACCTTTGAGTTTTCTATCTTTGGACTCGTTAAACAAACATCGACAGACCCATAATGGGACCGAACCACTCCTTCCTAGGGTTCATTAAACATACTCCGAAGGACTTATTTGAAGGATAAGCTTATATCAACAAGCATATGTTATCCTCCTCAAGCTTGCGTAAAAATAAAGAGGTATTCACCAGAAATGGTGAGGGAAAATTTGGGAAAGGGATATGTTCTCATCTTCATATTCATTGGTAGTAAGTGTCGCTCTTGAACATGACACCTCTTATTCATTATTTGAAGCTGTTTTGGGAAATCCATTTGTCTCTCATTCGATTTTATACAAGGTCATACCCTGTGTTATCTCTGAGTCAATGTTGCCAAATCATTGGTCATGTCATTCATATGTTCAAGATAAGTTCATCTGAAACCTCTATTGCATCGGCCATCTACAATTGTCCATTCTCTCCATGTAGGCCTTCCCTTTGTATCACTTCCTAGGGTCTCTATTGCTCTTGCTTCGCTCCAGTGCTCTCGTGAGGTCAAGACCAAGACAACACAAACCAACCAAAGTGAAGATAGCACTTGGTACCAGGTATTCCATCGGGACAACAACTTCAAGATCATAAACCAATTTGAACAGGGTCTACATTGTTAATTTCTTGCAAGTGGCTATGTAGGCCCATAGCACTGTAAGTACTCTTAGATCCCAGTAATCCCTGTTCACACTACAAATCTTCGTCAATGTTGTCTCCAAGATTTTGTTGAATTCTTTGACTATCCTGTTTTCTTGTGGATGATAAGGTGTAATCCTCTAATGGTGGAATGGAAATTCTTCAGTTAGGGCTTCAACTATCATATTGATGAAGTGTGTGCCTTGACCACTCATCAGGATCTTGGGGCATCCAAATCTGGTTATTATGTTATCAAATATAAAATGCGTAGCTGTAGTTGCACTACAGTCCTTGATTGCTCTGGTTTTGGCCCATCTGGTTAAGTATTTGGTTGCAGTAATAATGTACCTTTCTCTTGTGCACTTTCCTGGTGGGTTTATAGGTCGCACAAAGTCAATGGCCCACTTTTCAAATGCTTGTAGGGTCATCTATGGTACTAATGGAATTTCATCTCTTCGATATGGTTTTCCAACTCTTTGGCATACATCACATGCTCTGGTATATTCTTTAGCATCTCTGTGTAAGGTAGGCCACCACAGGCCAGCTCACAAAACCTTATGCACAGTTGCTTTCCTTGTGTAATGTCCTACTGCAATTCCCTCATGAGCTTCTATGAGGATCATTGGTCACTCTATCTCCATAACACACCTTCTTAGTATCTCATCAGGCCCCATTTTGTATAGGTGACCAGCGATTAGGGAAAAGTCTGCAGTGCGCACTCCTAGTTGTTTCTTATGAGGGATTGTATACTCACTTGGAGCCATTCCTGTTAACAGGAACTGGACTATGTATGTAAAGTGGTCATCAATCTTCCTAATGGTGAGTAGCTATGCATATGGCAATGTGTCTTCCAAACTAGTGGGTCATTCTCCATGCTCCAATCTCGACAAGTGGTCAGGGCCCTTGTTCATTCTTCCTGGCTTAACTATGATTTCAAAGTCATATTCTTGAAACAACAGAAGCCATCTACAGATTCTCCCCCCCAACACTGGCCTGTTAACTAGGTACTTTGGCACGGAGTGATTAGTAAACATTTTAAAGTGTCCTCCCAACAAGTAGTGGTGGAATTTTTGCAGCACATACACCATGGCTAACCCTTCTCTCTTGGTAGTGGTGTAGTTAATCTCAGTTGTAGATAGCTTCCTGCTGGAAAATGCTAATGGATGATCAATGTCCCCTTCACCAGGTTGTGCCAATACTGCTCCTAATGCAATAGAAGATGCATCGACATGCACATGAAACTCCTTGTTCCAATCTAGGAAAACCAAAATGGGTGTAGTGACCATATTTTTTTTTAGTGTGTCGAATCTCTGATGGCATTCAATGTTGATTAAGGTTGGTTGTCATTGATGTCAACCTTTGAAGAAAACCCTGTAGCGTAAAGGCTTGGGCAATAGACCCAATATTTTTTTATGTAAATATGACTCATTATTTTTTTTT
>JASDQU010014426.1:124307-134789 GCA_032191745.1 Picea mariana
TAGAAATAGAAATATTAAGAAAATCCCAATGGAAGAGTAAAATATTGAGAACAAGAATACCATTAGTAATACCTTTATTGAAAGAAAACAATGTTCACTTACCTCTTCACGGGGTAAACCTCCAGCAAAGAAAAGCTCTATTGCAATAAATCTCAAGACAAATATTTCTCATGCCTCCTACTCTTATTTATACTAATTAGATCTTCTAAAGAAAATTCTAGAAGAATATATTTCTAGAAGCGAAATATTATATTAGGTATTCTTACATTGACTTGTACACATTTATTAAATAGGACTTATTAACTAATTTCAGTCTTTATTACATGGAAAATATATTATTTTATCTATAGGAGAGGTTAGGGAGGCTAGGTCCATAACAGGGGAGTTGTCCAAAGATGGTAGCAAGATATTGTTGACCATTTGAGATGATGGAAAGGATTGGTCTTGTTGCATACATGCTTACATTGCCTACATCAATGTGCATACAATTTTTTTTTTAAGTATCTTTTCTTAAAAAGTATGTGCCTGATGCTAATCATGTAATTCATTGGAATGTGATCCAGGTAGAGAAAGAAGGATACTTTCGAGTTCAATCGATGTGCATATTGGACAGGAAAGTCATGTTACTCTAAAATCAAGAAATGTGACTTGTAAAGGTCCAATGGACCTATTACGGTCCTGTGGATGCAACTTGGGAACATGAGGATGCCATACAGGAAGAGTACCCACATATTTTTTAATGTTTTTTATTGTACATTTGTATATAATGCATTGAGGACAGTGCATAAATAAGGGGGAGAGGAATTTAATACCCCTAGGATGAACCCCAAGTTGTAAATGTACATATGTTTTATATGTTGGTGAGCCAGGATGTTTTTGGGAAGAGTTCCTTTGTGTTTTAGGCCAGATTTCCTGTGTGATTTAGGCCAACAAGCTTGAATAAAATGTATTATGTAATCACACTTGTTTTTATCAATAAAATACATCAGTGATATAGAACAAGTTAGATGAAATAATATGGGGGGATAGGACTCCACGAGAGGGAAAGGGGGCTAAGAAAAAGGGGCTAAGTCATGTGGGTTTAAGCCAAGGAAAAAAATAATATTATTCCTGAGTCATAAGATTTATATTATAATTATATCATAAGTTCCTATGTGAGAGGAATGAATTACCAAGTAGAGTCAAAGGCATTTCCTAGAGTGACAAGTTTCAATATAGGAACATGCAATATAATGTGGGGAACTTAGTGTAATTTTCATCATTCATAATTCTTCCAATATTTCTCTCATCATTGCATTAATCATTTGTACCATAAGCTAGAGATAATTGTTGCATAGTAAATCCTTGGTTTGTTTGAGTTGAATAAGTAGGTTGGTAGGCCTATGGATCATTCTCTTTCAGTGAGAGAGTTGTTGAGAATATTATTCCCCATGTATAAGCTAGTGGGTGTTGTAAATTCTTGAGAAACCTTGTGTTCCAAGTGCTACAGATCTTTGAGACTTCCTGGATAGATTTTTGTTGAAGCCCAAGAAGGGAAGTGGGATATCCCAAAGAAATGTTGCGCAAAGAATAGGGTGCATTTCCTTGGGTGGGATAGGATTTGGGGAATGAGAAGTTGTGAGTTGGAAACTTTTGTTGGAGTGTGTGCCTCAACTTGTGTTGTTTTATTCTATGGGTTAGACCTTAGTTAGCTTAGGATCCTTTTCCCTAGTGGAATCATAGCCCCATCTTCGGGGTAACCTATTGTTGAGAGTGTGTGAACAAAAAATTCTATGGCTAGGAGGAACGTCTGAGGTCTACATGTAGTTGGTGATTTATAACAAAATATAAGTGTTCTTTTATATGCGTTTACATGTTTTTTATCATGTTTATGTTTATATTATTTATGTTGCTGAAATGTTACATAATTATGTATGGATGTGAATGTTATTGTTGGTTCTGCATAATTGTTGGATATGCAGGGCATGGTGATTAATAAATATTACATGTTAGTCCATTTTAGTAGTAGTTCCAAGGTAGTTTGGGCATGAGGATCAAAATTCCACATAGAATGGGGAATAGTTCTCACGTGTAACACAATTTCGGTTGTGCGCGCAAGTTGTTGAGAAACAATTCTCGTGCATGGCACAAGGCTGGTTATGCATGCATGATTGTCTTAGTGGATTAATTCCATAGATATAATTGTTTTTAGAGAATAAAATTTGTGTGGCGTGTCTCATCTTGGGGTTGGGTATGTTAAATCGTGATATCGAATAAAAATTTTCGAGTCCTTGGTGATGGGTAACGTTACAACTTTAAGTTTTTGTGGTGTCAGGAGCTCTAGTTGTACCCACTTAGTATGAAAAACCTATGACTAAGATTCATCTAGGGAAGTGAATACTATAGCATGAATGGATAGAGTGGATTCATGATGGGATTTAGTTTTCGTATGCACAAAATCCTTGACAATATGTAAGGTCTGGAGGTCCCACTAGGAAACTTCAATTGCTTGTCACACACTAGATTCATGATGGAACTAGGACCTGGTGTCTACATGGATTGAGAGTTATTTTTAAAACTAAAGGCATAGTTGGGTATGTTATTAGGAGAGATATTGGTTTCTCTCCTTTAACTCATAGAACGTGGTAGTGATGAATCCTTGCAGATCGAAAGTAGGGACATGTGAAAGGTTGAACTCTGTCCTGGCTGAGTAGGAGGAGATCATGGTGAGTAGGATAAAAATCATAATTATTCTCTGGCTTGTTATAAGATATATGAGATTCAGGTGGTTGTTGGCCCTTGGTTATGGAAGGAATCAAAGAACAAGGAAGAAAAGGTAAAAAGTGAGTTTCGTGGGATACACAGTGACTGTCACTGGGTTGAAGTAAGCAAAAGAGAAGAAAAGATGGAGCAAAGTATGAAAAATCAAGTCAGGGGAAGAGGAGATTGAGGATGACATATCAACAATGAATATAGATCGAGGAAGACTTAGGAAGTGGGAAAATCCACCATTGGATGCTTTGGAATAACACATGAGAAGAAGGAAAGATAGGCTGGCGAAGCCCGAAAAAAGAGGGTCAAGTTGACCTAGGGTTTTAGTCACCTAGGGTTTTGACACCTAGGTTTCAGCCTAAGGCTGTCAGTGAGTGATTGTAATGTATAAATAAAGGTCAAGAGGACCTAGGTTGGGGTTAATGTTCTTGTTGTTGTTGATATCGTTCATGTTATATATCTGTTGAGAAAGAGAGGTTTTGTATTGTAATATCTTCAACTGTGTGCGAAGGTCAAGACCTGCAGCTGGGTGTGCAAGAAGGGGAGAGAAAGAGAGAGAAGAAAGAAGATCTTCTAGCTAAGAGCACAGACAAGAACTGTATGCTTTCTTTAATAAATCATAAGAACAATTCTGTGGACGTAGCCCTAGAGAGAGGGTGAACCACGTATACTTGGTGTTGTGGATACGTGATTGATGTTTTGATCTCTGTTACTGTTATATTTTTATTTACATTGCTGTGTTAGATCAGATCTATAACTGCGCAGGATAGATCTATCTTGATCAGTGTTGGATGCATATTGTGTTGTTGTACCAAGAGATCCACTTGTTATTCCATTGGTTATAGACATATCTATCCCGCAACCCCCTCATAGCTGCTTTGGGTGAGACTACATCTTCTTCATGGGTGTTGCCGAAAGAGCCAGTAGCTTGGGCTTGTTGGCGTGCTCTTGGAGTGAACCTTGGGTCTGCCCCTGTGCCAACAATTGGTTCCATTTTTGGGACAAGAATCCTTCTAAAAGGAATGTCAAGGTGGTTCCCATCGAAGACAGAGATTCAAAAGTGGATAGAGGATCAAGAGAGGGACTTCGATGAAGCCCAGAATAAGAACCCTAAACTAAGTACTGAAGCTTGGCTACAAAGATACATCTTCACCAACATTCACGAGATATTATTTGGAGGAATCCACCAAGAATTGTTTGAGTGGTTGGCTAGGTTAGATGATACACATTTCAAGGTCAAATCTAGACCTCCTGTGGTTTGGACACCGACACTGATCCAGAAGGTCAAGAGAGTTGAAAATGTTGTGTCTTGAGATGTCGATCATTGTTTTGATAGTACCATTGTTTGAGTGGTTGGCTAGGTTAGCTGATACACAGTTCAAGGTCAAATCTAAACCTCCTGTGGTTTGGACACCGACACTGATCCAGAAGGTCAAGAGAGTTGACAATGCCATGTCTTGAGCTGTCGATCATTGTTTTGATAGTACCATTGGAGGGTATATCACTGAATTTGTAGTTGATAGAAAAGAATCATATAGCCAGACCGAGAGATAATTTTTCAAGGGACCCCGAGGGATATTTCTGCATTTTCTGAAGTTAAGAATCAAGATTCTCTTGCATTAAAACCACATTTTAAATATACAGTAGACTGGCTGGATCTGAAGAGGCTAATGTTCAAAAATTTAGACAGTGACAACAACATAGAAGCTGGACATACACACAATGGAAGAGTATTTAGAGGGGTTCACCTTGAGAACATGTTTAAGAAAAACTATGAGAAAGAAGGTTTCTACAGTGGAGAAGAGGCAGATATGACAGATGAAGAGCACTTAGAAACCCCTAGAGCAGAGGAAGAAGAAGTTGAAGAACTTTGCCAAAATGAGCCAAAGACCTTAGGAACTACGCAGGCTACTGAAGTAAGTAATATCAATCTTCCTGTGGTTTCAAAAACGTTAAGTCATCAGAGTATTCCAAATCACCAGAGTCCGGAGAGTACTATTACTAGCAGTTCAACATCTACTCATACATGAAACCTAGGCAAATCTATGGTAGATGAGATGAGGCTCCCTATATTTAGAGGAGATAGATCTGAAGATCCTGATCAAAACTGGTTCCTGTGTGAGGTCATATGGAACATTAAAAACATCACCTACGAAGCTATTAAAAGAAACTAGTTTAGCACTACACTGAGGGATCGCGCACTGAGTTGGTACATGAAGCTTGTCCAAGGACTTATGCAGCCTAAGACACTGAATGAGATCAAGAACGCACTAATTTCAGAGTTTAAAAACCTAAGTTGGAGTCACAGTGTATTACTGAGATGAACCTATTTGGGAGTTCGACCGAAGATTCAAGACCCTAACAAGCCAACTGACCTTCAAAATCCCAGATGAGCAAAACAAAGAATGGTTCATCACTACTCTTTTACCACATATCAGAGTTCCCCTGATGCAGTAGAATATTGCTTCGCAGGCAAAAGCTTTAGAGATTGCTATGAATCTTGAATCGGTGCCTATGGGAGAATCCAACTCAAGTATGAGCCAAATCTTGAGCCAACTGACTAGTTTATCTTTGCAGGTCGAGGACATCAAGAAGGACAAGGGGAAGGACAAAAGAGAAGATATCTAGTGTGTAAGATGCAAATCTGAAGGTCATGATAAAGAACATTGTCCCATGTTTCATGAATATTTGGCCTCAGAAGCGTCGATCCCCTTGAAGCAAGTTAATATACCTTGGTGTGAAGTATGCATAAACCGACATCGCCCTGGTGAGTGCTACTACATGCAGAAGTATGTTCAGACACCCACAAAATTGTATTGCACATTCTGTAAATCAGTAGGATATGATGACAGATAATGTAGGGATTAATATCTCATGCATGAAATATCAAGAGACATATATAAGATCCAAGGCGAAGTACATCAAGAAGGAAACAATGCACAGTATAACTCCCTGGGAAGAGGAAATTTCAATCCTCGTGGTGGATTCAGAGGACGAGGAGGAGGAGGAGGTATGGGCCAAAGCCGAGGACAAATAATCTTTTATAACTGTGTGTATCTAGGACATATAGAAAGGGACTGTCAGAACCCTTATACCACTTGTAGTTATTGCAACTCCTTTGAGAATGTCATTGAAGACTGCCCTATACTACTAGGGAAGCTTCAGGAAAGACGAGGACCTCAGCAGAAGCCACAAGTACAACTGATATATGTTGAGCCTCATGGAGAAGACACTAGAGTCACTGTTATTACTCGAGGAGGTATTGCTATAGGAGCGGATAGAATGACCCAGGAAAAGATCGCAGAAAACTCAAGTATCAGGAAAGCTGCAGAGAGGACTCAAGCTTTTGATACGAAGAAAGAAATACAAATATTTTAAGAGGCTAGGAAAGAATTCAAAGTAGATCAAGGGTATTCTTCAAAAACACAACCAGAAATAAGAGAATATGGAATGCCTCATGCATTTGATTAGTCTTCTTCACCAAGAGAAGGAAAAGAGGTAAGTAAACTTGTCAGTTTCTTATATATGTTTATAGAACTTCTTAAAGATGGGAAATCCATGCAAGAAATGCAAAACATGGTTAAAGAATATGAGCTAGGAAAGATAGACCCCTTACTGAATAAGGCAGTACACCATATTGGTAAGAAGAAAAGGACAAATAAATAATTACACCTTAATTCTTAGATAGGAGAATATGATATAAACTATGTGGTCCTCAACTTAGGGTCGTAGGTCAATGTCATGACCAAGAAAACCTGGGCACTAATGGGAAAACCGAAGATGATATATTCCCCTATCATACTTCGCATGGATAATCAGCAAGCTGTTATCCCATTTGGACGATTGGAGCATGTCCCTATGGACATCAATGGAGTTAGAACCTTTGCAGATTTTGAGGTAATTGAAATTGTTGATGACAGTTGCCCTTACCCTACATTGTTAGGAATTGATTGGGCCTTCAACAATTCTACTATTGTTGATATAAAGAAGAGGCTTATGACATTTGAAAGAGATGGCCTTAGCATCATCTCACCTTTAGATCCATATGAAGGTCCTCGATACATAGAGCCTATTAGAGAAGAAGACCACGTGTATGAACAAGAAAACATCTACCAACTAACAACCAGACAATAGGATTACATCAATCCTACAATTGATGGGAACCTAAGATGGAGAAGTGACAATGCATGTTCATCAGACTCAAAAGAAGCACTGGAGAATTGGCAGAACCAGATGTATGAAGTCTCTACTAGAAGATGTGCCAGACTAACTAGAGAAGTTCGCTGGATTGGCACAACGAAGAGTAACTTACCCATGTTTGATGGGATAAATCCTTTTGAAAACTTCTTATAAGAATTTGAGACAAGTGTACCAACACCACATAGGTTGTTGGCAATGGATGAGGCCATGAAATCCATACCAACAAGATGGTGGGGTACACACAAAAGAAACATCATAGATTGGACACAATGTCGAACTTTGATGACAACGAGGTTCTCAGCACAAGCAGTGAGCTGCGAAGTGAGGTACATAGGTCAAATTTTCCCAAAGGACCATGTATGAAGATATGAAGAGGCCTGGATTAACATTCCTCGAGAACAATGGGTGCACCAATTCATTAAAACACTGGACACAATTCCTATCAACTGGTACCTTCAAGTGGAGCTACGCCTCGTCACTTCAGATTGGGAAGGTATGATTTAGAATTTTGTAACCACAATTTTTTTTGAAAGAGAATTTCCTTCAGTAGACCATGCATTACAAATTGTGATACAAAGGGTATTCGAAGAAGCATATATCCTCCCTCTAGAACAAGAAGAGGATGAATGGATTGCAGCATTCCAGAAATTACAAGGATGTTACAACATCAATGCCGACAATGATGAGGATCCCAGGAAGGTAAACATCATTGACACAAAAGGTCAAAGAGATGTGGAAGGACTAGGCATTGAGCTCCCTTTCATAGGACAACCAATCAAAATAAAGAAATTCAATATTGGGACAGAGGAGACACTGAAGCTTGCCAATATCGGAGATTACTGGGATGTTGCTACCATTGACAAGATTACAGAACTGTTGCATGAATATCAGGACTTGTTCCCGACCAAATTCACTAATATGAAGGGAATCAAAGGACCTATGGGTGAGATGAGAATACCTTTGAAACCAGGTGCGAAACCAGTCAAGCAAAGACCCTATAGGTTGAACCCAAAATACAAGGAAAAAGTAAGGATTGAGCTCGAAAGAATGCTAGAAGTAGGGATTATTGAACTTGTCAGAGAGTTGGAGTATATCATCCCTATGGTAATACAGGACAAGAAGACCAAAGGTGAGATCAGGATATGTGTGGATCTCAGGAAGCTGAATGATGCTTGTTTGCATGACCCTTTCCCTACACCATTTACAGACGAAGTATTAGACAACATGGGAGGCTAGGAGGTATATTATTTTATAGATGGATTTTTAGGATATCATTAGATCCAGATCACCAAGGAGGACCACCACAAGACCATGTTTTCCACCGAATGGGGATCCTACCAATATACAGTAATGCCATTTGTACTGAAGAATGCACCAACCATCTTTTCCAGGGTGGTGGTCGACGCGTCCAAAGAATTTCTACATAAATTTTTAGAATCATATTTTGATGATTGGACCGTGTTTAGTTTGTTAAAAAACCATATTGAATGTTTAAGGATAATGTCGGATAAATGCATGCAGTGTCAAAATGCTTTAAATCTGAAGAAGTGCATCTTCTTCTCACAGTTTGGGGTACTATTAGGCCATATTGTATGCAAGCAAGGATTGTTGGTTGATCCAAAAAAGATTGAAATTATAGTTGATATGACACCACCTACCTTAGTCAAACAACTTCACACTACGCTAGGCCATACTGGATATTACTGGAAATTTATCAAAGGATATGCCCAAATTACAACACCGATGGAGAAGTTGTTGAAGAAGGTTTGTCAGTTTGGCTGGATGGCTGAATGTTGGATTAATGAGAGGGGGGTGAGTCAGTAATATCATAATTATAATCCTTTTTCTTCAAATGTTATATCAATGTAGAATTATTATCCAATAATGAGCAGTAAGAAATACACAATCACACACATACACAGTACACCAATGTTTTACGTGGAAACCCAAATCGGGAGAAAACCACAGAATGTTTTTTCTTATATGTCTTGAAGAATTACATTCATTGGAAGCACCAACTTCCTTTGTTTTCTAGCTGCAACTGGAAGGAGGCTCCAACCCCCTAGTTTCTCAGGCTACAACTTGAGGCAAGCTCCAACTCCCCAATTCTCTAGCTACAACCAGAAGGAGGCTACAACCCCCAATGTTCTTCAGCTACAACTGTAAGGTGGCTACAACCACCCATCCTTGCCTCGTCCTGCCACCCTGAAGTAGAAGTAGAATGATGGAACCACTGTCACAATATCACAGTGAGATATACCGCTGTAAACCTATACCAATAAATTTGAACCATGCATCAACCATGCATCAACCTGTACCTCAACCTATAATCAACCTATACCATAAACAAGTGCATCAACCATGCACCAACCTGTAATCAACCTGTACCATAAACAAGTGCATCCAACCATGTATCAAGTATGTACCAATCATGTGTCAACTATTCATCAACTATGACTCATCAATATGTACCAACATCATCAACTATACACCTCATGTATGTGCGCCAACTCATCAATTACTTGTCTCAACCATGTACTCAACATGTACCACAATCAAAATCCCTCATCAATTTCATCATAAACATATGATTTGTACCTCTATAATGGACCTAGTGTATATGATCACATTCTTGCAAACCTTCCTTAACTTTAAAAACAAGATACTATCATTTTCATCAAACTTTTCTTTAGTCTCACATGCCTAGTTTTGGATTAGTCAACAACCCTAACTTGAAGTAATCATAACTTTGAACTTGTAATGTATAAATATTTGAAACTGATACACAATTTTCTTCAGTGTGTTTTATGCAATTCCTCCAAGTTTTACTACTTGGAACCTCTCAGAAAAGGAGTTATAGAAAAAATGGCATACCTTGCTGAATTCTGGCTTATTCTAGAGATCGACCTTGTAGAGCATGCCTCGCACAAAATATTTGATGAAATAATCTGAAAATTTTAAAAATAATACTAAAAATTTTACCCTAACTAACACATTTTGTATCACTAAATTGGGATTTGTTATGAATAAGTTATGATGTTTTTACCCGAAACACCTAATTTTGACTAATTTCAGGACTGGCCACAAACCCTAATTTCCACGGAGTGTAACTCCCAAAATACAATGAACCAGAAGCTAAATGTTTTTTCACATATAATGGTATATGTTTTCTCACTTGCATAGAAATTTCACAGTCTGAAGCATTATATAAAAAAAGTTATAGCGAAAATGGTGAGATGACCTATAAATAACATACCTTAGAAAGCACCATCAAAAGAATTTATCCTTCCTTGCATTTCAGCCTTCTTTTCCTCCCCTTCACTCATAATTCTGGTTTATATATTCTTTTTTACCTTAGACACATATAGATATTCAATATGCTCAAGTGTGATTCAAATGAGAGAGCCTTGCCTCTTATTTATACTGTCCAAGTAGCTTCCTTAAAAATATCTTCTAGGTCACTTGGCCCACTTTCCTTATTTTAGGGTTGGGTCCACTTCTAATTTCTCCATTAAATTTTTTATTGAAATA
>JASDQU010014426.1:148993-165662 GCA_032191745.1 Picea mariana
CTAAAGCTAGTTGTGCAAAGAATATAACACATACCCAACATTCTCCCACTTGTTGTTTTCTTTGCATACAGGGGGTTACATGGTACAAGGTATTTGGTTCAGTTCTGCATGCATTGAGTCAATGTGCATGAATCTCATACCAAAGAAGCACACACATTTTATAATGTATTACACATATTTGTAAGTGTGCGAGGATTACGCACTAAAGGAAATGTGTGCACCATCCTGAGTTTGCATACAATGGAGTAATTGTGCAATTTTGGGACCAGAGTGCCTTTATGTATGTATTTTGAGGCCAAAGAGCCTGTGTGGTTATTAGGATGGAGAGTAATATTTTAAATGGCTAGTGAGTTATCATTGTAATATGTGATCACATGCAAATATTAATGAAAAGACATCATTGTTGTTGACCAACCATGTAAAAGAGTATGGGGGGATAAACTCCATTATATAAGGAAAGGGGGATAATATTTAAGGATAAGGGGCTAAGATAGAGGGGATTAATCCCAAAGGAATATTATTCTAATATTCCTTAAAGTATAAATTATGGATAATTATTTTATCTAAAGTTCTAAGGATGGGGACAAGTGGGCCCAAGGTAGTTCTCAACATGACAAGTGCCAAGTTGGGAACATGCATACATATAGTTTGGACTTAGTTCATTTTCCTACTATTCTATCATCATTCCTTAACTCATTCAGTTACCACCCATACCCTGGTTAGCTTTGGATCTAGACTGAAGAAGTGGCTTGTAAGGACCATAGGATATTGAAGAGGCGGGTTGTTAGGCTCGTGAGAATTCTCTCCAGGAAAGAGAATTGTTGGGGATTGATTCCTGAAGGTGCCAAAATGCAGCTAAAGGGATCTGAGACTTCCTATCCGGCATGTTTCTAAAGCCATGGAAAGGAAGTGGACCAGTCGAGTGACTATTGAGGAGAGAAGGAGAACACTTCATGAGGTGGGACAAGCATGTGGGAAATGAGGGAGTATAGGTTGTTATTTCGAGTTGGCACATGTGATTGAGTTTCCTACTATCTGAGATACCTTATCCTAATTAGGAATCCTTTACCCAGGTGGTGTTTAGTCCCATCTCAGGGGTGACCCACTATTGAGAGCTATGCGCAGTGCAGTCTAAGGATGGGAGGAATGTGAAAGGCCTACACATAGTTGGTGTTCTTTTAATCAAATATAAGTGTTAATTGCGTGTTAATTCATGTTCTACATTAATATTTATGCTTTTTGTTTCATGGGTTTTTCCTGTGTATGTTACATGCATATTTATGATATTATTTTGTATGAATCTATGCATTTGCAGAGTATTTTTATGATTTAAATTAGTATCAGAGTTCAAACTTTTAAGTGGCATAGCCCAGTTGGTGACATGGGATGCTACAATGTGGTATTAGAGTCCAGTTTTCAACACTGAGCCTATATGGGCCGAGTTAGAAAAATGTTGAAGAAAACGTTTGCAGAGAATTAATTTTTGGAGTATGTTTGCAACTTGTTTGATTAAATTATTACAACAAAATTGAGAGAAATCTCATGGGTAATGTGTAGAATTGAGCCCAGAAATTAAAAACAAGCAATTTCAATTTCCATTGGGTAAATTCAAGCCTATATATGGCCAAATGTTTTATCTTATAGAGAGGCCATGGTGCCCAGGAAAAAATTGGATGAAATTGGGAAAAATCCCAAATTTCTGCAACAAACTTATGGAGGAATTCGATGGGAAAAGGTTAAAATTCCCATGCAAAGATCAAATTGGGTTTACAGGGTAAAAACAAATGGCCATGTGAAGTTTAACCACAGAGCTTCTTTTTCAACACCGAACTTGTATGGGCCAGATATGAATACGAAGTTCACGAGTCATAATTATGGAAAAATCAGCTAAGTGCGGAAAAATAATGGTGCACCAATGTGCACGCTAAAATTTGGTGTTGCATAGTGCAAAGCTAGTGATGCACGAAAAACTAATGGTGCGTGGTTGTGTGTGCTAAAATTTTGCACTGTGTGGTGCATATTTGGTGAAGTGTGGAAAAATAATAGTTCATGGATGTGCACACTAAAATTTGGCGTTGCATAGTGCAAAGTTGGTGATGCATGGAAAATAATGGTGCATGGGGTATGCACATTAAAATTTGGCATTGTGCGATGTAGACTTGATGACCTGCACATGATATTAGTGGATGGGTGAGCACACTATAATTTGGCATCGCACTATGCATAACTTGTGGCACATGCATAATATTGGTGCACAAGGCGTGCGCATTGAGTGCTTGCAAAGTGTAGTGCAAATTTGTTGGGCACGTCCAATGTTAGTGTGTGGTGCATGCACGTTAAATATTCACACCACGCAAAAGTAGAATTGGTGGTGTGCATGGAATATTGGTGCATGGTGTGAGTGCACTGAACCTTGGCATGGTGTGGTGTAGAGCTTGCAATGCATGCATAATATTGGCATCCGACACAAAATTTGTGTGCACTAGATATAGGTGTGCGACACAATAGTTGTGCACACTGGATACGGGTACACAGTGCATGCACTAAATTTTTTGAGTTGCGTGTGTAGAGATTGCACATGCTAATTATGGGTGTATAATTTAGAATTGGTGCACGTGCAATCAATTTGGTGGACTACAACAACACAAAACCAATGATTTTCCACGATTTTTTTTTTGTATTTTTGAAGGTTATGTTTTTGCAGGGAATTTTTGAGGCCCCAAACAGTGTTTTTAGCTACTAAAAAATAGTGTGCCTAAAGCATAAAATTTAGAACTCAAATGAAATATCTCTACAATAAATTTCTAACAATGTATCCCATTCGTCAAACAGAGTTAGGATGAGTGATTTACAACCCAAATAATGGAGAGTAAATTTTAATACCCAGTTAACTTATGAAGGCCATAACTTCCTGCTCCTGAATCAGATTGAGGCACAAGAGCAGTCTATGGAAATATATTGAACCATAGAACACATTCATGGAGATAAATACAAAATTTTGGCACCTTAATTTTTTTTAAGAGGGCATAGAAGGTACCTGTAGCATCCAGGGCCCAAAAAATACGAATTGTCCTAAAACTTCAGCAAGTTGTATCTAGAAGAATGAAACCCGTAAAGAGGTGAAACTTGGATAGATTGTTCAAATTATGATGATGAAGGAACCCAGTTTGGATCCTATCAAAAATCTAGAAGAGAAGGTACGAATAAGCATAAATATAGTTCATATTTGCACCTGGTTAAGGTGTGAACAGAAGGAATTCTCAGGTATTATTCAAATGGCCATAACTTTCTTCTCAAGACTCTAAATTGATAAAGAGAGAATTCATTGGAAAGGTATTGGATGGAGGAATCCATATATACAACCATAAAATTTATTTGGGAAGTTAGTTTCATAAGGAACTAGAATAAATAATTCTAATTCATTATTGGAAAAAAATTGTACATACTTTTCATGAATTTGTTAAATTATTTATTCTAACAAATATTGTTTCCTGCACAATTTGTAGAGTTACAAAATTTAGGTTAGAATAGGATCAACACAGAGTTCAAAAGAATGGAAGGAATGGAATATTCACAAAGGGATTACAGCCATGAAGATGAGATTAGAGGGATTTATGTCAGTATGGGTAATGAAGGTACAAATTCGAATGGTCATGGAGAAGGCAAGGAGGAAAGCATGAACTTGGTAGAGACAATAAAAAGTCTGCAAAAGGATGTACAGAGTTATAAATATGATCATGAGAGGATTATTAAATCCAAAGAGAATAAATAATGCTTCAACATCAAGTTAATGTAGAGCTTAGAAAAAATAAAGAAGAAGATGGATAAGGGGACCGAGTCAAGGAAATAAAAGAGTCACAAGTCTCATGATGGGAGGAGAAGAACAACAAGTGTTGGAAGGAATCACCATCACTCCCCAAGGCATTCAAATAGGAAGGAACACAATATTTCCAGTCCATATCCTGTCAGGAAGCACAAGAGAAGGTTTGTGGTGGATGAGATACAGGAAGAAATGAAAAAAATCAAACCACCTACATTTGATTGTGAGAAAAAGAAGCATGAGGATGTGGAGACCTGGATATTGGGCATGAGGAAGTACTTCCAATTACATAACTAATCCTTACAACAAGAAGGAAGAATTTCCATCTATCAGCTCAAAGGAAAAACATCAATGTAGTGGGACCAATTTTTGCAGGATAGTTGATGTTTGGATTGCATCCTCTTTGTCGACATTGAATAACACTTAAGAATTATATTCTTGGTGTTGTTTTTGGGTTGAAAAGGAAGGTATCCAAATAGTAAGGCAAGCAGTAGGAAGTGTGTGGATGATGTGTTGAGGCATTGGCAAGACCTTCCAACTCATATTGGTGAATGCATGACATAGTTATGTGGTATTATGTAGTCAATGTAAGGATGCATTGTGTAAATGTGGCCATGGGTATTGGCACATCGATTGTTATTTAATTCAGTAATTATTTGTTTCATTATGAAAATCCCGTGGTGTTGAAATGCATAATGATGGATAGTTGCATTGTATTTAATATGAATACTAGTTTAAGGTGATTGAATTGTTATTTGTTATAATGCTAAGATCACTTTTTGGAGTTGTTGAAAATGTTACAAGTGGTATTACAGGAATCATTGAATGCATTTTGGTGAATGCATATATATATTATATATCATAGAAATGATTATTCTAACAGCTAAAATTATGTGATTATTGCTAATTCATGAAGTTGAGAACACTTCAGGAGCTGTTAGATATTGCAAAAATAAAGTTGCAGGTTAAAGTAGTTAAATAATGATGAATTATGGAAAATCTTTGTCAATGGAACATAGTAATAAAAATATTTATGGATAGAAGAAATAAAATATTGGCTCATAATATGTGTGTAGAGAATTTGGGTTCAATCCATTCAATACTTGAATTCCATTTGATGTCAAGAATGAGCGGAAGTAATTGAATTATAGTTGTAAACAATTTTGATATCACATGTTGCCATTTTACATAAATTACTGACAATTTATTTGGCTGCATGTAAATTAAGAAAATTGTAGCAAGAATGATCTTGTATATGGAAGAAATATAAGACCATAAAGAATACCAATACCTGTTGTTGCAATGGACAAAAATTATGAGAAGAAGCTCATGTTTGCAAAATTTATTTTTCTGTACAAAACAATTTTATAAATCGGAATTTAAAAATTACTAACAAAGTGTTTGGTTGCATGTAAAATTGAGGAAATTGCAACGAGAATGGTCTTGGGTATGTCAAGGATGTAATCACATAAGGAATTCTAATTTCTACTGCTACAAGAGGAAAACATTATGAGCATAAAGCTCTACCTGCGAATTTTATTTTCCTATATAAAAAAAATTGGAAATTAATAATTAAAAATTGTTATGATATGTTAACAATTGGTTTGGTTGATTGAAGGATGAGAAAATTGCAGGAATAATGGTATTGGGTATGGTATTTTCATGAGCCATAATAAATATTGATTCCTGCAACTACAATAGCCAAACAAATTATGAGCAAGAATCTCATGCTTGGAAAATTTTGTTTTCCTGTATAAAACAGATTTGACATTTATGATTGACAGTTTTTATAAGATATCTCATGATGATTGTATGTGCATAATATATATGAGATTATGGCTATGGAATATGGAAGCTCAGGAAAAATATAACTAGAAGGAAATCAAGCTCAATGATGAAGGAATAGAATGAATAAAGTCTAATGGACTTTTTGCAATTGGAGTTCTTGGAGATGCAACTTTGAAACTTCCAAGTTGAGTGCACTAGAGCCCTAGAGAGAAGTGGAACAACCTGAGGGAATGCATGATAGAGAAATGGGTTCATTTCTTTGGTTTTTGCAAGATAATAAAGAAGGAAAAAATTTCGATTGGATTTGCAGCCATAAATACAAATTGTAAAATATTTGTGCATGTTTTGGGGCAGAGTGCCTATGTATGCATGTTCTATTTTTTTTAGGCTAGAGTGCTTATGTATATGGGCATTGATTGGGATTCATGTGAAGAGTAAAGGCTAGAGAGACTATATTTTTAACGTTAATAAAATTGGAATGGTGTTGTGCACTGAGGATAGTGCCGAAATAAGGGGACGGAGATGTAACACCTCAGTTTTGATTCCTATGAACTAGAAGGTATTATGTAATTGTGACTTACGCTGGTGAGATGGTAAAGTTGAAAAAGGGTAGAGAACATAGGAAATGTAACACACACACACATAAACACACACACACACACACATATACATCGATGGTTGCAAGATGAAAAAGAACAAGAGATACGAGTCTATGATTCCACAAGAGAGGGGCTTAAAGGGGATAAGTATTTTTGTTGTATTTTATTTACTCATATTATTGGTTTTATTTGGGAAAATTAATTACATGAGCTTCTTGGGAGGAAGTCCATGTGGTTCTTGATTTCCAAGTAATTATATAAACAACTCTTTAGGATGTTGGAGGGTTCACTTGTTCCTCTGCATTTTACTCTTACACTCTTTCCTTGGGATTGTTCTCCATTCAATCTTTCTAATTCATGAGCTCCTGGTATGAGAATGGAAACAAATGGTTGGAAGAGGAGAACCATTTATAGATGGGTATATTAAAGTATTGAGTCATTCTAAGAGGGAATGGATTCCTATGTGCATGAGATTGATGGCAGTTCGGAAATAATTGTCCACAATTGAGAATCCTTGGAGTTTCCAGTAGGGATATTTCCTTACCACTAGCACTGGAGTCCTAGAGAGAAATGGAATATCTTGAGGGACTACATGGCATAGAAAGGAGTTCATTTATTTGGGTTATATAGGTTGAAGGGGAAAGAGAGCTGGAAATTAGGATTTGTTGTGTGGTTGGGAAACCATGAGATCTTGTTAGCTAACTAGCATGTTTAGATCTGGTGTAGGACCCATACTTTTAGATTCATATCCCTGACTCAATGGTGACACTGTCGTTGCGAGTGAATGATCAACAATTTCTATGGTTGGGAGAAACTTCATTGGTCTACAACCAGTTGGTGAATGTTTACTTTAAAAGATAAGTTATCTCTTTGTTTTCTGTATAAAGTATATTCCGTTGTGTATTTATTAATATATGAGATATGTATTTATAATGTGCCTACCTATTGGTTATTATTGTGCATGGAATATTATTTATTTCTTTTATGTTGTAGCATGAATATTGATTATTGCATGTGTGTCTTTCATGCTTCTTTATTAATTATTTGTTATCAGAATTTGTAATCAGTTTCAAAGTGATTTTTTGAGGTAGTGTGGCTTGTGTGGGTGGATGTCTACATTACAATAAACTTCTAGGACAACTAGAAGAACACCTCCAAATGGATTTTCCTTCACATGTTTGATTCCTAGTAAGGTGCATTTAAATCCTATGTATACCACTCTTTTGAATCTTTGTCATCATTTGAGGAAAAATAATAAGAAGTTGAATAATAAATTGATGATTGCCAAGAATAGGGTGAGGGAACTTATGCCTCATAAAGGTATTCATAAAATCATTCAATTCCTTGATGAGAGTGTATGGTCACCTTCTTCTACACATGAAGGTGGCCACACAACAAAACCTATTTCTATGGAAGAAATTGCCATTGCTACAGGAGAAAATAACATTGTTAAAAAAGCAAATTACATTACTATGGAGGTAGATTTTTTTAAATGAATCAATGCTAAAGATCAGATTGATAATACTGCTAAAGAAGTTGAAGCAAATAAGAGGGTTGTTGATACTAAAAATAAAGTTTTTCAGATTGTTTCATAAACTCTCCTTGAAGTTATTTCAGGAATTGGAATTGTTGATAGTGATATTCATAAAATTTGTGAAAATAAACAAGAACCTGCAATACAAATAGTAAGGGTATAGAAAGAAGAAGTTGCAAAAATCATGGATATGCTCAAGTTGAAGGCCGGATGTAACACCCCAGTTTTAATCCCTATGAACTATAATGTATTATGTAAATGTGACATTAGGTTGGCTAGTCGGTAAAGTTGAAAAGGAGTCAGAGTGCCTAGGAAATATAATACTTCTACATCTAAATTAATAAAAAAAAAATACACTGTTGGCTGCAACATGGATAAGGACAAGAGATAAGGGGATATGATTCCATGAGAGAGGGGGCTAAGTCTTTTTAATATATTTTATTTACCGATTTTGGTTTTAATTGGGAAAAGTGGTTACATGAGCTTCGTGGGAGGAAGGCCATGTGGTTCTTGTTTTCATGTAATTATAAACATACGATGTATGTTTTTTGGGGGATGGAATTGTTCTTATTCATTCACTGTTACACCCATCTCACTCTTTCATTTTTTGGTGCCTCATTCTTGCTAATTTGTGTGCTCTTGGTCTGAGCATGGAAACAGATAGTTGGAAGATGATATCCATTTCTAGATGGTTGTATTAAATTAATGATCATTCCAAGAGGGAATGGATTCCTGAGTGCATGATATTTATGGTAGTTCAGAAAGAACTTTCCACAAATGAGAATCCTTGGAGTTTCCGGCAGGGAGATTTCTTGACCAGTAGAAATGGAGCCCTCAAGAGAAATGGAACAGTCTGAGGGATTGCATGGAAGAGAAAGGTGTTCATTTCTTTGGGTTTTGCATGATGAAGGAGAAAGAGAGATGGAAATTAGGATTTTTTGTGCAGTTGGGAAACCTAGGAGATAGTTAGCCAACTGATGTGTGTTTTAGATTTGGCCTTGGACCCATCCTTGTAGACTCATAGTCCTGGCTTAGGGGTGACCTGTTGTTGATACTAAATGAAAATAAAAAATTATGGTTGGGAGGAATGTCCTTGGTTTGCATCCAGTTGGTGAATGTTTACTTGCAAAGATAAGTGCTCTTTCTGTTTTCTGTACAATGCATTTTCCACTGTGTATTTAATTATCTATGAAATGTATTTATGTGTGCATGCTTGCTAGTTATTTGTTGTGCATGGAAAAATATTTATTTATTTTATGTTGTAGCATGGATATTGATTAATGCATGTGAGTCTTTCATGCTTCATTTCAAACTAATTATTATCAAAATTTGAAATCAATTCAAAAGTGATTTTTGGAGGTAGCGTGGCCAACCCGTGGCTGGATGGGTATGTTACACTACAAGAGAAAATACCATTGCTACAAAATCAAATGACATTACTATGGAGATAGATGTTCTTAAATGAATAAATGCTAAATACTAGATTGTTAATGCTACTAAAGAATTTGAAGAAAATAAGAAGGTTCTTGATACTGAAAATAAAGTTGTTCAGATTGTTTCATAAATAATCCTCGAAGTTATTTTAGGAATTGGAATTAGTGATAGTGATATTCATAAAATTTGTAAGGCTAGAGAAGAACCTGCAATAAAAATAGTAGGGGTATAGAAAGAAGAAGTTACAAAAATCATGGATATGCTTAGGTTGAAGGCTAGAATTTCCATATGGAAGAGTATTGCAGAAGCCTATGGAAGAGATGTAGTTTCCTTGGCCGAGCATAAGAAAAGGATTAATACTATGACTAAGAAGTGGGTAGAATTATATGCCATAGATAGAGATAAATATGATAAGTTGAAAAAGGACTAGAAACGAATCTTTAGATTGGAAGAAAAAGTGAAAATATTGAAAGAGGAAAAACTACAATTGAGCAATTTATTTCAAGTTGCACTTAATTGAAGGAAGGTGTCACCTACCTATGATTTATACTTGCAAGAAAAATTCACACTATTCATACTGCATGCATTGGTTGAAGGTATTTCCCATGATTTTATATCGGTCACCTTATTTTTGGAAGCATATTCTACAAGCAACATAGAAGTCGAGAACTTTCTCTGTGAATGTTATTAGCATGAGATTTTTTAGTTTCATGATCACAAATGGAATCCCAATCCATTTTTGGGGGATATTTATTTGATATCTTTCACATCGTACATGAACATTCAGATCCAATCAAGTTATGCACATAATAAAAAAATGTCCAATACACAAAATGTTAGTCTCCAAATTCAAGGAGAATGTGTCAGAACAATGTTTTTCCTTGGGAAACATCATCAGCTTGTCTATTCACTTGATCATATTGATCATATCATTTGAACCTATTGTGATAGGCACTACAAACCTCCATTTCCCTTCTTTTTATCTTGCATATCCTTTGGAAAATGGGGCCCCTCATCTTTTGTACTTAAGAATAATTTTCTTGGTCTCTCTCTCTAACTTAGTTCCTCAGAGAAATCATGTTTCAAAAAGAAGATCTTGAGGATTTTGGTTTTTTTGGATAAGAATATGAAATTAGAAAATTTAATATTAACTCCTCCGATGAGAATCAGAGGAGTTACTTCAAACTCCTCTGATTCACATCGGAATATTTCTTCCTTCCATCGTTGATTTCACTTGTTATCGCACAAGTTAATGATAACTCCTTTGAATTTTATAAGATGAGTTTTTCTCAATCACTCCAATGTCATCGGAAGACTTGAGAGAAATTCCTCTGATGAACATTGGAGAAATTTCCTCTAAGTTCTCCAATGTTCATTGGAGGACATATTCTTAATTGTTCCAACCTCAACTACTTCGTAAACTGCTCATTTTATGTTGGGGTTCTTTCAGTCTATATAATCCACGAATGATAGTTTTTCATTATCTTGTCGAAGAATAAAAAGTGAGAAAGGTTCCAAAATGTAAAGCACACCAATATGTTCCATTCGTAGTTGTGACTTATCCACACCCTCCACTTGGCACCAAGATTCAGGTAAGGGCATATTTTCATTTTAGGGTTAGGGTTAAGGTTATTTTTTATTTTACTCCCTGTAATTCTCTCCAAAATGTACAATTAAGCACCATGCTTTTCCTCTAATCTCATTCATGGCTATGTATCTACATGATATTTTACACCTGGAATTACGTTGATAAGACATTTTCCTTATCTACCCAAATATCGAGAACACATGACCTCCATCAAAGCCCATCCTTGGAATCATTCCCATCATAATCATGCTAAGGAAAAATCTTACCCTTTCTCTATGAAACCATTAGAGTTTTTTCCATCGGGAATATTACAACTAACTCCTCTGACTGCATCGAAGGAGTTCTTACTAACTCCTCCGATGTGATCGGAGGAGTCGAAACAACTTCCCCACATTTTCTCATTCACTCAAATCTATTAGAGTTAACTGCTCTTATCATATCGAAGGAGTTCCACTAAACTCCTCTGATATTATCGAAATAATTACACTTAACATCATTGATTTCATAAGGATTCAGGAGCTCAAACGTTAACTCTGTCGACTCTGATCGGAGCAGTTAGAGCCAAATAATCTGATGTGATTGCAGGAGTTTTTATTAACCTCTCTGATTGGAGCCTTTTCAAGCAATTTCCCACTTGCATTGGAAGAGTTAACCTATGGACCTCCAATATTGCTTTCAAAGATGATTTTTTACACTTTCCTCTTCAAGTTTCTACTAGGTTGCTTAAACATACATACCATTACCCTGACCTCCTCAGAGGATGAATCTATGTCTCATAATAGTATAAATAACTCTTTTTGTAGTTATAATCATTTATTTTCTTTGAATGGTACATTGTATCCTAATATGCACCCTAAACTTATTTTTTGTGGCAAGTTTGAACATTCACCCTAAAAGAAAACAACAAGAAAGGCATTTGGGGTTGAAGCCTTTAGTAGTACCCAACAAGAAGAAGGAGAGCTAGATATTATCGAAGCCACATATGATGATACAATAGGGATTTTGGATAAGGGAAGAGAGACATTGAAATGTGGAGATATTTATCACATGTTCAAAAAATCAAATTTCTCTACCAAAACTGAAGACCCAGATGATCTTCAAGAATTTAGGAATATTAGGATATCAGGGATCTTCAGAGTAGCATCACATCTAACAATATTCCCTTTCACATATTCTATCTCTAGGATTTTGAAGAAAACTAACATAAGTAGTAGATACGTCTACAACATGAGTAAGGAACCGATAGATTCTTTTAGATCAGATTATTTGGCCAAGTGATACCATATTGAAGAAGGACACAAAAGTTTGGATGGTGAAATTCTCAACAAGTTTGAGTACACACCTAAATATTTGTTCCACAAGTGGTATAAGGAAGAAAATCAATTTAAGTACATACCCAAAAGTGGGTATCCCACGAGTGCCTTAAGAATACCCTACCAGTATTTGGTATCCATTCTATGAAAATTATATGGGGAACTCGATGTATCACAGCTCCCCTTATCCTACATGCCTCTAACATATTAATGTGCATATGAAGGAACATCATTCAAATGGGAATACATCTTTTCTAAGAACCTTACAGAAACTATATTCATGGTCAGATAAGCCCAATCAGGGATGTTCCAAATTTTCCGCATGTCCTTGTACCTCTTAGACATCATGTGCACAACTCACAATTACCCTAACATGGGGTAAATTTGGTTACCATATGAGCATGTAATTTACACATATTGTAAGGTGCTCCGGGAGAACAAATATCATACAGAGTACCAAAGGATATGAAAACAATTTCTCACTCCACTTTATGAGTTCATATTTTGTGCCACTCTTGTGTGCATGACTGACAAAGCCATTTCAGTTATAAGGAGGATTGGGGACTAGTACCTCATCGAGCATGGTACTTACATAAGAATATATGACATGATGAAGCCACAACACTTACTTCCACAGTTTGTGCTCGAAAATATTGTTCTCCAATAAGTATCATATCAAACCATCATACACGGAGATGGAGGAATGTTGTATATATTGAAGAAAGAAATTTGGCCCCTTCTACCTCTATATGTTGTCAACTATTTCTTTGAAAATACTAAATAGGCCCAAGAAGAAGTAAATAGCCTTCTTTCCTATCACTTTGAGGAAGAGTGATTTAGGAGACATGATCCTAAGGGTATTGTTAGGGAGAATTTCAACAACATCATGCTTCCTTGTGAGTATACTACAGATCTTTAGGAAAAAGAAGAAGTACACCAGAATTCCATGACATATGATGAAGTCGTTTTCAACGGGCATGGCCAGCCAAAGGGAAGAATTGCAAACGAAGAAAAAGAAAGAGAAGGATATAGGAAAGAGGCAGAATAAGAAGAAGTTGGGTACCTTTCCCCTATTTACATCTCAACACACTCAACATTTGTAGAGGAAGAAGAAGAAGTACTAATAGAAAAAAAGAGGAGGGACAAAGAAAAATATTTAAAAAATAAAAATGGCACGAGCAAGAAGAAGTGAAAGACTGAGGTTGACAAAGCTAGAGATAAAATTGAAGCAGAAGCAAATGCCATAGTAGAACAAGAAATCAAGAAGAATGAAAGAGAAACAATGGAGCAAGCAGAAAAAGCGGCAAAAGAAGAAGAAAACGAAGTTGTTGAAGAAGAAATACAAAAGAAAAACATAGAAGACAGAAGGGACGACACACATCCCATGGAGGTGGACATCCCATGAACATATACTACGAGTATATAAACATATTTGACAGGTAGAAATTTAGGACTCGGGCTCTACGAGCCATTTAATCCAAGTGAAGTATTGGATCTAAGGAGCTTCACTTATGACAGTAAGATCAGTAGGATCACGTAGGGATGGGTGAAGAAAATGTTGGTAACTAAAGGAGCTCCTATCTCAGTTGTTACCATGTCATAGTCATAAGCGATGTAAGAGAATACCTCGTTTCCACAATTAAGGCCAACTCTTCATTTATGAATGCCAACGTAGACGACATACAAATATTATGCCGACAAAATGAAGAAAAGGAGTTAAGGATCAGAGAACTAGAGGAAAGACTTCAATAGTTAAATATTGATGAGAGGAGCCTCCAAAGTTTCAAAATCAGTTTTGAAAAGGTCATAAATGAGTTGGAAGGAGTTATCATTGACATGTACACCCATCTGCACCTCTTACAAGATGTGGCTATGATAGTCATTGAGAAAAAAAGTGAGGTACATATGAAGCTGTCACAATAAAACACCATTCGTGAAGGAATATTAGATATAGACATATGGATAGAAGAGAATCCAAATGCACCACTTGAGCTTTACTGCATATAAGTCACCAAATCATTGATGAGAAGAAGAATACTTGGAGGGAATTTAAAAGGTACTTTCAAAAGTACTTAACCAAACGATACTATGATAAGAAAATAGAAGAGTTTTTCGAATTCAATCTTGAGAGTATGAAGATAGATGAGTATGAAAGGAGATTCTTAGAACTTCCGAAGTATGTTTATTTCATAAAAGATGAGAAATTTAAGGTTCAAAGGTATTTAAATGGGATTCCATCATTTATCAATGATAAGATATAGTATGATGGTCCTATTACACTAGAGGAAACTATAAAAAGGGATAAATTCGTTTATGATCAGCATAAAGGAAGACCAACTTTCCAAAAATATTGGGAAGACAAGAAGAAAAACAATATGGAACAAATGAAGAAGGAAACTAAGCCACCATTCTTCATAAATAATTCTCAGGGACAACTAGCTTCTAAAGAACCTAGAATGACCGAAAAAATAGGGAAAATACCAAGGAAACCACCTATTCAGTGTTGGGGTTGTGGGGTAGATCATATGTACATAGGTTCCCCTCACATATGTGAAAAAGTGAGGATTGTTCACAATGTACAACAAGTTGATACAATGGAGGACATGGGAAGAAATGTACCTAGGATCTACACAACCCTAGATAACAAGCAAGCTAAGTTTTAGTCACACATTATTGAAGTGGAAGGTAACATAAACAACCAAACCAATGTTATTTTAATTGATTTGGGAGCTATTCATAGTTATCTAGATCCTAAATGGTGGAAAGATTTCAATTTCTAAGAATAAATCTTGGAAAATCTTGGTTGGTCCAGCTGGCTAGAGGAGCTAAAATTAAAATTAATGAGATGGTTAAGGAATGCCCAATGGACATGAATGGATTGTGCACCAGGGAATATTTAAACATCATACCTTTAGGTTCCTATGACTTCCTAATTGGTATGGATTGTTTGGACCCACATCATGTTATCCTAAATTTTTATAATAAGGAATTTACTTTCTTGGATGAGGAAGGGAACTTAAGGACAATACAGGGAATTACTAGGGTAGTAACCGTTGGAGAAGTTATAGCCTTGTAGCTAAAGAAAATTTATAGGAAGGGTGTCAAATATTTTCAACACATACGGAAGAGACACCTAAATATAAGGTGCCAAATATTGAAGATTATGCAGCCCTAAAAGAGTTTTAAGATGCATTTAAAGAAATACCAGGATTGCCATCCAACAAAGATATTGGTTTCTCCATCAATTTGATTCCTAGAGAAGCTACAGTATCCAAGACCCCTTACTACATGAGTACACCATAACTAAAGGAATTACAAATCCAACTCGAAGAGATTTTGAAGAAGGGGTATATAGGTCCAAGTGTGTCACCTTGGGGTGCCCCAGTATTATTTGTGAAAAAAAGGATGGAACATTGAGACTTTGCATTGATTTCAGGGAGTTGAAGAAGGTAACTGTGAAGTACAAGTATCCTTTTCCAAGGATATATGACCTCTTTGATCAGCTAAAAGATGCAAAAATATTCTCGAATATTTATCTTAGGTCAAGGTATCACTAGGTAAGAATTAAAGAAGAAGACATCAACACAACTACCTTCAGATTGAGGTATGGCCTTATGAGTTCACAGTGGTGCCATTTGGGTTGTCATATGCACTCATTTTCTTCATGTGTCTAATGAATGGTATTTTCAGAGAATACTTAGATAAGTTTGTCATCGTCTTCCTGGATGACATTATTATATATTCTAAGTCTAAAGAAGATCATGAGAAACACTTGAAAATGGTGTTATAGTTATTGAGGGATCATCGGTTGTATTCTAAATTGAGCAAGTGCTCATTCTATTAGAAGAAAATTCATTATTTGGGCCATATCAATTCAGAGGAAGGAATAGCAGTGGACCCATAAAATATAAATGCCATTGAGGGGTGGCCAACACTGAGGAATGTCTCTGAGGTGAGATCATTCATGGGACTTGCAGGTTACTATAGAATATTCATTGAGGGATTCTCAAATATTTCACACCCAATCACTTCCTTGCAGAAGAAGGGTGTGAAGTTTGAGTGAACATAGGATTGTGAAAGGAGTTTCCAACACTTGAAGCATTTATGGACAAGTGCTCCAATACTAAGGATTGTTGATCCAAATGAAGACTTCATTGTATGTGTTGATGCATGTATAGAAGGTCTTGGTGGAGTCGTTAGTTAGAATGGGTATGAGGTGTGCTATGTGTTATCACTGAAATTTCATCCGCACAGGGCGACAAGAACTCCGCATCATCAGCACAGAAAAACAGTCAGTCATGGCACAAGGATTAATTCCACAGCACAGCAGAAGGGTCAAAACTATACAAAAATGGCTAAAAAATTAAAAGGCGCGTTGCACCCACCGAGAACGCGTGCATGCGCGCAACGTCTTCGTACAACGGGTGCATAGGCGCGGCTGTGGGGTGAAAAACCCGCGCGCGTGCCAAACGGTGCATTTATGAAGCTGGTCGGCCTCCCAACCACTAATGGATCGGCTCCCAAGTCGATTTGACATCAAATCCGAGCTCAATCTGTGTGGGGAGGCTGGTCAAAGACCTAATTGTGCCCTAA
>JASDQU010014427.1:0-45419 GCA_032191745.1 Picea mariana
CATATGTACAGTAAAAGTAAAAACCATCAGTCACACATAAAGTACACACAGAGACAGATTTTCACGAAGAAACCCATAAAGGGAGAAAACCTCTTCTTCTTCGAAATGATAGGCAGTCTTTTGCAGTTCTGTACATCATTTATAATTGAACACCAACTCAATGTGAGGCTGCTACCTCTGTTTTACAAGCTACAACTTGTTTGAGATCTCCAACTCTCTGGTTTCTCCAGCACCTACTAGAAGGAAGCACCAACTCCCTGAGTATTCCAGCACCAACTGGATGGAAGCACCAACTTCCTGAATGTTCCAGCACCAACTGGATGGAAGCACCAACTTCCAGTTACACAGGCTCCAACTTGAATAACAGAGAACACCTGTTCTCCCTAGCACCACCCTGCCACCCTTGTTTCTCTGGCTACAACCAGATGGAAGCTACAACTTCCTGTGTTCAAGCCCCCACTTGAACTTCTGAGGACAACAGTCCTCCCGAGCACCTCCCAACCACCCTTAAATATTAAATAATGAATACACAGACAACTTATGCAGATAAATCAATTCTTACCAGTCTTCCTCTGTATCTGATCTTCAACAAACTGTTCTGCTATTCTTCTCTTCTTTTGTTTGTTTAGCAGGTCTGCTCTGCATCAACTTTTTCTGCTCATTTTTCTCTGCTTCTGATCTGTCTGTTATTCTGCTCTGCTTCTGCTCTCCATTTCATCTCACGATACACATTTTCTCAATTTCATATTATACCTGTGCTCCTTTTCTTTGTCTTACTGTTTATTCACTTTCTCTTTTGAACAGCCAACACGACACATTATGTTTCAACTTATTTTATGCACTCGAACAAACAATCCCACTTCCCATCTCCGTCGGCAAAAACAATGACAACTGTCCCTGTAACTGAAACGTCAACACATTTACAATCACGAATCCGTTTCACTTAACATATTCGTAACAGAGAAGTTAACTGCAAGAATGAACGGTAACCCTCCGATCACAATGAAGGTTTATCCGCACCATTGGATAATCTTTATTGTTCTTGCCTTTTTAATCGAGTTTCGGCATTTCGGCATTTCTTTGCCCAAGTGTCTCGACACTTTCACATCGCGATTTCCAAAACTTCAAAATGGAGCTTATCTGGACTGACACCTTCTCTTCCTGTAACCAAGAGCTGTGACCAAGGCTTTATGTAAAAGGCGCTTTCGCGATTTCGCATATCGCGAATTCGTAATTCCTTATGTTGAATGTTCCTGTCATCTCCAAATCCTGATCTGCGAAATTCCATAAGGAAATCAGATCAACGGTTCAGATCATTTCTTGATCTGACGGCTGCAAATCCATCATGACTTCGCATATCGCGATTTCGCAATTCATGTTGCAATCCTTACCATATCCCGATTCGCGAAACTCCGATATGGTATAAGATCAACGGTCCTCATGTGATCCAGATCCGATGATTGTCCTTCTCTCGCTACCTCGTGACCTCGCGACTTGGAGTACCCAATGTTTGGACTCTCAACCTGCGAACTCTCGAGTTCGCGAGATCTGTCGATCTCTCGCCACCTGTCCCCCCAGATGGACGACTATAAATCTCCCGCCACTTCGCCGCCTCGCGTCCTCGCACCTCGCGACTTTGAACACCCAATACTTGGTCCTTTATCTTGCGAACCCCCGAGTTTGCGAGATCTCTCCGATCTCTGCCACGCGTCCTTCCCAGATGGATGGTCCTGATCTTCTCGTCACTTCGCCGCCTCGCGTCCTCGCACCTCGCGACTTTGAACACCCAATACTTGGGCTTTTATCCTGTGAACCCCCGAGTTCGCGAGATCTCTCCGATCTCTGCCACGCATCCTTCCCAGATGGACGGTCCCGATTATGTCAGGATATCGAGTCTTTCAATCTCCCAGTTCTCACGACCTTGAGAACTCCGATCTCCCGATGGCTTATCTCCCTCGCAGCTTCTGCAGATCTGACGGCTGTCGGCTTTTCGGGAAATTTGAATGGGATCCAACGGATCACTGGATATCTGTCTTCCTTCTCCTCTGCAAACTCCTGTATCTTGAGCTTTGCTGCACGCGTTTTCCTCAATGTTGTTCCTCCTGAGCTTTCACGTCTGAATCCCCAAGGGATTTTATCCTTCTTATCCTTCCATCTCCACTGTTGTACTTGCCATCAATGACAAGCATACGCTACTTGTTAAACTTTTGCCAACACTTACTTCACATGCAGTAATCGCTCTTAGACCTATATTTTAATACATGCATGCAAGTATTGGTATCTCCAAGTGATAATTAACCATTTTAAATTTCTGCAAGTTATACGTCTTGCCTTATGTTCAATATGCAATCTAATCTTTTATAAGCAATTTAATTTGCAATCTAGTGCTTCAAAGGCTTCAGCATTCACTTTCTACAGTTTTCAGTTTCCACGCAATCTCAATTCTTGATATTCACATGCAATAACTCAACGCTTAAGAACTCACAATTTCATGGTTTAGGAGTTCACACTCTTTTTCAGTAATTTGGCATCTTTATTTGAGCAAGCTAGAAGCACTCAAACACACATCGCAATACTTAGCTCATAGATCTAAAACAAACTAATTAGACTTAATAGGACACCATAACTCACCATCTTCGCCATTCAAAACGGGGTCGGAGGAAGGCAACGGAAGGTGCTAGGCCGGGGACGGTCTCACGGCGCGCGACATCCTTTCCGGGTGTACTCTCATCTCAGGACTGACCTGTGAAGCTAGGGTAGGCCTCGTTGCCTCACTTCTTGAGCATCCAACAGTCACTTGGTAACTGAGGGAGGAGAGTTTTTTGGTTGACACTTAGATAGGGATAAAATTTACCTCACTTAACCACATAGTTTAATCATAGGTCTACAACACCTGCAATTCACATTTTACACTTGCAAGCACTGATCTCATTGTCTCTCAATTTACATGCAAGTTATCTTTTGTGTTGTAGAATAATCGCTTAAGTAGTTACATCTTTCATTTGGAATATTTGGCTTTCCACGTTTTTCATCTATCCTTAATTCTTGTACTTGTGGTGTGATCCTTCAAGAAGTGTGCATCCATCTGGAGGCATTCTCTTTACTGGGTCTTGAGTACTTTGCATCTTATTGCCATTGATAAGCAGTCCAACAGAACTCTGTCTGTTGTGAGCATGCTTGACTTCATGTGTTGATGATTATTTTATCTTCAGTATCTTTACTTCCTGCACATGCGAGTAAACGTGTTAGTATATCGTATATCTTGTATTTAGCTTAGTCTTAATCTGTACATCTTAAGCATTCTTTTGTATATCTTGTATCTAAGCTAAGGTAGCTTTGTATCTGATATATTCTTTGTATCTAGTTGTATCTATCCTTTTGTAATCTTTTGTAAACTTGTAATCATCTTGTAACGAACATCCCCTTAACTTAGTTGACCCCATTGCCCAATCTTAGGCACTAGTCTTAGTTTCCCTAGGAAAAGGTCTGACTCTCATACTTAGATAGTTGCATCTTGCATTTGTTGATTGACATCATAGGCTAGATTCCCCTTAACCTTTTAACTAATTAAAACCAACTTCTATAACACTTAATCGTAAATCTCATCTAGTAACTAGGATCTACCCCCCTTGGCTTCCCTAGAAGTTAGCCTAGATGAAAGAGGTTCAAGTCAAAGTGACAGCGTGGACTTTGAGCCTAGGCATTGTGCCTCTGAGGACACACTAAGTGAGAAGCACTTAGCTCACGTTTGCAAGTGTGTATAAGGACAGCAACAGGCGCATGGGGGGATGAGAAAGAGAAGAGCAAAGCAACGCGCGGGTGTGTGCTGAAGAAGACAATCCTAGGAGGAGAGGGAAAAACAAGAGTGAAGATGTCGAAAGGGAGGATGAGAGGTCAAAGAGAGAAAAGAGGCACACTAAGTCCTAAGGTTTTCTAGGGAAAACCTTTGAGGAAGAATGAAAATATTTGTCAAAAGTTACAAAAAAAAATCTCTTGGACAAAAAGGGAAATCAAGAGGTTAAAAGAAAGGATGAGAGGCTAAAAGGGAAGACCTATGGGAGGAGAAAAAGAGGGATGGGGTTAGCATTGAACAACATAAAAAGGCATTCCTAGAGGCTAAGAAGGTAACCAAGAAGCCAAAGAGGATAGCAAGGAGGATAAAGGGATGTCGAGAGGTAAAAGGGAAGTCGAGACGCCAAAAAGGAGGCCAAGAGGACAAACATAAAATTGAGAGGCCAAAAGGAAGGGATAATAGGAAAACAATGTGAGGAGAGGGCCAAAACAACACTAAAGAGGCCAAATGGTAGGATGAGAGGTCAAAGGGAGCAAAGAGAAACAATAAGGCCCAAGGATTTTTGGCAAAAGCATTTGAGGAAGAACCAAAGCGTTTATCACTAAAAAATGTAGAAATTGTTTTCCCTTGAGACACAATCAAGGGAAACAGAAAGGTTCAATTGAGGAAAGAAAGTTAACGTAAAGGGAGTTACCCCAAGGTGCAAAGTACAGGAAGTGTCAAGGGTGGCTTAAATCAAAAGAAACAAAGGACTAAAGAAGGGTTTGACAACCATGGACTATGAACACATTTTATATGGTAAAATCAAATGACTCATAGATGAGGCTACCTACAAGGAAAAGGTATGATACAATTGTGAGAAATGTTGTAAATGTGGTGATTTCCACTGCCTATGGAAATAGAGAAGTTGGTGGGTAAGGATACAACAATTGTAAAGGACGATACTAAAAGGGGCATAAGGATAGAAAAGGTAAAATATTATAAAGGGATGTCAAGAGAGAAAATGAATGTTGAGAGGCCAAAAGGGGGAGCCAGGGGGAAAAAGGGGAATTCATATGCCAAAATAGGGGCCAATATGGTAAAAGGGGAGCTAAGGGAGTAAAGAGAGGGTCGAGAGAACAATTAAAGAGGATATGCCAAAATAAGAGTAAGGATGTTGAAAGGGAGGTTGAGAGGTCAGAGGAAGAAAAGAGCAACTCTAAGCCCCAAGGGTTTTGAAGGAAAACTCAGAAGAATGAAAGCATTTGTCACTAAGGGCCAAGAGGCTAAAATGGAAGGCCTCTACGAGAAGGAAAACAGGGATGTGACTAACAATAGTCAAAGGCATGGAAAGAGATTGAGAAGGTAACCAAGAAGAAAAAAAGGATAACCGAGAGGATAAAGGGACGTTGACAGGGAAAAGTGAATGTTAAGAGGTGGAATAGGGAGGTGAGAGGACAAAAGGGAAATCAAGAGACCAAAATAAGGGTTGATAGGGTCTTTGCAAGTATGGAGGGCTTTTATTTAGCATAAAGTGATATCATGGAGGGGGAAAGATTTATGAATATTGTTCAAGCAATCAAAAAAAACAATCAACTGTGTATCTAAACATGTCCCAGAATACCAATCATCAATTTTTCTTCATTTCCATACAGACCTTTCTTAAAAATAAATATCACAGAATAGGGAGTGAACAAGTGCAATTGGGATAATGAGGGGAGTGTATTTTGCAGAAAATGGTATAATGGAAGAGATTCCCACGAATATTGTTGTAATATATCAAACAATCGATGTCAATTAACAATCGAAACCATTTATTGTTTCAAAATTGAAATTCAACACTCTGTTTCCCAAAAATCCAGAACTGGTGTTTCTCTTCAAAGCTGCTCATTTGCCTTTAGAAATTGCATTGCACAGTAATCAATTCATAATTTACTGCCCAATAATTATTTAACAATAATAACGCAGCTTCCACACAACAAAGTTGAGGAGGCACAACATCATAATAATCACAGCCAACAATCGAGGAGTGGACAAGTTGTGGCCTACAATATCAACACCAGTACTTTTTATATTACTATGAATCCCACGAAGTGTCCATAAAGGGCTCCCTGTATATAACAATATTTCAACTGAAACCTCAAATAACCATGCTTCCAATTTCCCTTTCATTCTAGTTTGTAAGGCTCATTTAATGCGTATATAACTCATACACAGAGGTGCTCCTTGCATATGGAATAAAAAACACATCAAATTGTATCTTTAACAATAGTTTTGCAACACTTCCATTGACCCCAAATATTTCCTTGTGATAGAATGTATTACCAAAACAAATGAGTGGGCTTAACATTCTTTTCATCTTCGCACAACAAATAATCAACCAAACCCCTGACTAAAAAAAGCAAGAACAATGCCTTTACTAAATTCTGGGTTGGCCACCTTCCATAATAATTTCCAAACACAAGGTTCAATACAGGACTATCAACAGTAAGGCAGAAAAGGAGGACGAGTTGACCAAGTTGAGGGTTTGGCTAGAAAAAAGCACGAACAACTTAGTACCACCATAAATTTCCATATTTACATTTACAGAGTTGATACAAGGGAACAGGCATAATGGCCATGAAAACCAACAATTAAATGACAGGTAGAGTTTCCAAATAACCCACAGGTAACGAGCAACGATAATGTTCTTTGTTGGACTGAGAAGAATCACAAAAAGAAAATCAGAGGCAAGGCATGCTTGAGAATTTCCCCAACAATACCCATTTTCATAGGTAAAGCACGAACAACTACATACAATAAGAGGCACCCACATAGTTTTCCAATGCGAATAATTTCACATACAAATGCCATAGAGAGCAAAAGTTCACTAATAATCCATACACAGTCAAAATTTCCACATATCATGACTTTGGAAATTCATTGACAGCGAGCAAACTCAAGAGCCAACCATTGACTTAATTAAAGAGCAAGGTGAAATATTCATAGATGAAGCAACAAGTAACCCCATACCTGTGTGTAAAAATTGCCAAGGAGAATCGACCAAGCTCGTATACTTCTTCCATGGCCAAACAAAGCAGAGCAACAACAACCAACAAGAACAAATGCGAAATGGATAGGGTGGAGGGCTCGAGGTAGGTTAGAGCGACATGCATTTACCGCACGTCATATCTACACTTACACTCTCATTCATGGCTAGTACGAGCAAGCTAACTATACAACACATCAACCACTAACTCCAAATTTATTTAATGCAAGCCGAATGCCCCATAGTTTGCCAATGTTTCAAACATACAATGTGCCAACCCTTGTCAAGACCCCAATGTAACATACATTGAAACCTTGCTAGGGATACCAAAGTAATCACCATTCCTGACTTTATATTTCCATCCTAAACAATGTGCGCAACCCTTGCCATTTCAAAATCAAAGTAACCACCATTCCACATACCATACACCATACATAAATTAAAACTGGAGTGTAGATTCTTTGTCAAATAATATGTAGCATAGTAATACTTGTGAGAGATAATTAAGACAACATCATTTCCTTTTTAGTCACCTCGCCCATAACATCATGTAATCAATTATTTTGACAATGATTTAAAGCAAATAAACTGTAGAGCTCGTATCTCATCCAACTCATAAGCCACATAAAACATAAGTGTCATCTCTTCATCATAGTCACACATGTCACACAAGGGCTCCCACCTATTAGCATATTATTAAATAAGATTTACACATGACACAAGGGCCTCTGGTTGTTGGACAGTGGGTGCAATAATCACATGACAGGTAACAAAGTTTTACTTTGTTGCATTGATTCTTCTATTTCATATGATATTACTCTTGGCGACGAATATTTAGTCAAAGTTCAAGGAAAAGGAATTGTACCTATTCTCATTAAACAATATGTAAATAAAGGACATAAACAATTTCTATCACGGTCCAGATCTGAAACATAATCTGTTAAGTGTAGGACAACTAGTTGAAAATGGATATAAGGCACTTTTTGAAGGGGCATCATGTAGGATATATGACAAACCTCCCAACAGAAAATTGAGTTATGAAATCCACATGACTAGGAATATGATGTTTCCCCTGACCCTTAAGACTGCAAATCTGACCCAATCTTATGCACAAAGTGCATCCGCCCCCAATGAAACTATGATTTGGAATGCAATATTTGGACATCTTCCATTTCAAAGTCTAAGCCTCCTACAAAAGTACTCCATGGTCAAAGGCCTACCTATCTTCAAAGAGAAAAATTCCCCATGTGAGTCTTGCATTCTTGAAAAACATAAGAGAACAAGATTTCCACAGTCCTCCACTCAAGCCAAACAACACTTAAAGTTGGTTCACGCTGACCTATGTGGACCAATGCAAACAAAGTCAATAGGTGGTAGATTTTATTTTCTAACATTTATTGATGATTTTAGTAGTGAACTATGGATCTATTTCCTCATACACAAGTCTGAAACCTTTGCAAAGTTCAAGGAGTTCAAGGTTGAAGCTGAAAAACTGAGTGGGAAATATGTGAAGATTCTCAGGTCAGATGGAGGAGGAGAATACTGTTCCAAAGAATTTGCAAATTTTTGCAAATCACAAGGCATAATCATGCAAGCTGCAAACAGGTATACTCCACAGCAAAATGGAGTGGCTCAGAGGAAAAAATAGACTATAATGAACATGGCAAGGAACCTTCTTAGAGAGAAATGTTTGTCAAATTTATTTTGTGTTGAAGCTATAGCATGTTTAATTTATCTCATAAATAGATCCCCTACCACTAGTGTCAAGATCAAGGTCCCTCAAGAAGCATGTAGTGGGACAAAACTGAATGTTACTCATCGTAGGACTTTTGGATGCATTGCATTCGCTCACATACCTACCAAATTGAGGAAGAAACTTGATGATCGAAGTGAGAAATGTATTTTTGTTGGCTACAGTGAGACATCCAAAGCCTACACACTCTACAATCCGATTTCAAAGAAACTCTTCTCAGCAAAGATGCCAAATTTCTTGAAAATCAATGCTAGAGTGAGTCTGGAAATCGCCCTATGGAAAGTCAAAATACATTGCTTCCACTTCCTGAACAAACAGAAAATTCAGAACAACAAACACATGAGTTTGTCCTTCCAAGATTGCAGGTACAAGGGCAACCTGAAAGTTCTCAGGACAACTCCTCTTCAGGCATAAATTCTTCCTCTAAACTTCAAAATCAGCGAACTCGAAGCTTGAGAGAAATCCAGCAGCAATTGGATGATATTGATCAACACAATCTTTTATCATTAATGTTGTGTCAACCTACATCTTTTAAAGAGGGAGCTAAAGAGCCACATTGGGTTCAAGCCATTAACCAAGAAATTGACTCTGTTAAGAAGAACAAGACATGGGATCTTATTGATCTAGCCAAACATAAGACAAGTATTGGTGTCAAGTGGGTTTACAAGACTAAACTCAACGATAAGGGGCAGATTTAAAAACACAAAGAAAGACTTGTCGCCAAAGGATTCTCACAACAACCATGCATTGATTATGGTGAAACTTTTTCTCCAGTAGCAAGGTTGGACACTGTAAGAACTCTCTTAGCCATAGCAACTCAACACAAATGGAAAGTACACCAAATGGATGTCAAGTCAGCCTTCTTGAATGATGTCTTAGAAGAAGAGGTATATGTGGATCAGCCACCTGGATTTGAAGTCAAAGAGAAACCAGCCAAAGTGTATCGGTTAAAGAAAGCCTCGTATGGCTTAAAGCAAGCTCCAAAAGCTTGGTACAACAGAATTGATACTTACCTGATCAAGAGTGGGTTTAGTAGAAGCCAAAATGAGCCAACTCTATACACCAAAACAGATCAACAAGGTAAAATTTTGATTGTCTGTCTATATGTTGATGACATGATATATACTGGAAATCTTGAGTTAGCCAATTTTAAACTTTCCATGAAATTTTAGTTTCAGATGACAGATCTTGGCATCATGAAATATTTTTTGGGGATTGAGGTTGGTAAATTAATCAAAGGGATTTTTTTCTATCAACAAAAGTATGCAGCAGACATCATCAAAAGATTTTGCATGGAAGACTGCAATCCAGCAGAAACTCCTATATCCTTAGGCACAAAATTGAGCAAGCAAGATGAAGGCCCTACAGTGTATTCTACTTTGTACAAAAGTTTAGTAAGAAACATGTTGTATCTTACAGCTACTAGGCTAGACATTGAGTATGCAGACAACTTTGTCTCCAGGCTCATGGAATCTCCCAAAGATTCTCATTGGAAGATGACGAAAAGGATTCTGAGATATGTTGTTGGCACTCTCAATTTCGGTTTATGGTAAACTCAGTATGAAGATAATCATCTTTCTGGTTACACTAACAATGATTTTGCAGGTAGCCTAGATGACCGGAAAAGCACCTCAGGATATGCTTTTCACCTGGCACAAATATGATTTCTTGGGCATCAAAGCAACCCATTGTATCAATATCTTTTGCAAAGGCAGAGTATGTCGCTGCTACCTCAACTTCTTGTCAAGTTGTGTGGCTGTGAAGACTATTGAATGACATGTCATACAGAAAAGGAGCCAACTCCTATCTTCTGTGACAATACTTGAGCAATTTCTTTATCAAAAAACCATGTTTTTCATAAGAAAAGCAAGCACATTGACACTCACTTTCATTTCATACGCGAGATAGTCAATAATGGTGAAATAACACTTCAATATTGTGGCTCACGAGACCAGCTCGTAGGCATCTTTACAAAGGCATTGGTAAAAACCATTTTTTTATTTCCAGAGACAACACTTGGGAATTATCAGTACTGATGTTTGTAATTGTTGAGTTTAAGAGGGAGTGTTAGCTATGACCTCAACAGCATGTGACTGTACACTGCCAGTTGTTCTGTCCAGTTGTACTAGTCGTTAGGATTTGTTTCTGTCTTCTTGATTTGGTGGTTTTGTTTTCTCTTTATATCTTTGGCCTATCATCTAATACAATTGCGCTCTACACTTTCTATTCTAGATCTGTCTACTCTGTATTGTCTGCTTTGTTTCTTGTTTTGTCACCAAGAAGAGAGGGTTTGTTAATCTAGGTTGATGGATTTATGCTCGATTCAAAGGATTTATCTTCATTCTTCATATGTTTCCCATATATGCCATTACAGAAGAAAAGAAAGTGGTTCATTTGTCCAATTTGTTTCATGTAAGCCTATTTGGCTTGTTTAGACCAGTGCATGAAATTAAAATTGTGATATTTTCCCAAAACAAAAAATGGTTCATCAACCTATTGTCTCTAGTGAGATTGGTGACTATGTTGTTTCCTACAAGTTCATGGATTTCCCTTGGAAAAATAAAGATGACTAAGCTATGAAAAGGAGTAAGGGAGAGAGGGTTGTCCAATAGTTGGATACGAATTTAGCTTGCAGCAAGTAGCAAAGAATCCAAACATAGGAACACAATGAGTAAACAAAACAAATGGGTTGAGACCTATTGTGCACTTGTGTTTTTCAGGGAGAGGGAAAACAAGGGTGAGTCTCCCCAAATTCCGTAATATTTCAAAGAAAGTGAAATGATGTTCTATGAAAAGGAAAACACAATAAAATAAAGGCTTAGATTTAACATCAAGAAAAACAAAGAGAGGGTATCCATAAAGAGCCCTTAGAATTGAAAAATATGAAAACCCCAACTTGTAAGGTGCTAATCCTATTTTATAGGATGCTTGGTGGAAATATAGTCTTTTGCTCCAAGCTCCAAGACAGTGAAACTAAGGAGAAGGGAAGTAAAATGAAATGGGAGAAAGTGAATGAGGTAGAGGTGTACGCAAGAGATGATGCAATCCCAAGTAAAGGCATGGGGGGTAAGAGGGGCAAAGACATGGTGCAAGAATGCCAAACTTCAATGCACTAGTCCTCCTTTGGTTTCTATGTGGAAATGTAGTCTTCTTGGTTCTCACTCCACATAGCTTCAAGCTCCAAGCCATGGAGACTAAGACCAAGAGAAGGAGAATGAAATGGGAGAAAGTGAATGATGTAGAGGTGTAGGTGAGTAGTGATGCAACCCAAAGTAAAGGGGGCGATGAGAGGAGCTAGGTTTCAAACCACGAACAAGGGGATGAAGGTAAGAACCCTAATTGAATCACCATAAATAAATGATTCTCTCTATCATAGAAACAAACAATGAAGATGACATTTAGTAAATGGTGGATGGAGACTAAGGCCAAGAGAAGGTGAAGGAAATAAGAGAAAGAAAATGAATTAGATGTCTAAGCAAAAGGCAATGCAACCCAAAGTAAGGGGGGGGTGCTAGGAGTATGAACATGTTGCAAGGATACCACGTTTCAAACCACAAACAAGAAAGGAGGGTAAGAACCCTAATTGAACCTCCATAAATAAAGAGTTCTCTTCGTCATGGAAATGAAGAATGGAGACGAGCTTAAGTAAATGGTGGAGAAAATGGATCCTTGTGAAAATATATTTTTGAATGGAGGTGACAAATGATATGATGGAAGGCATGGAGGTCCTCACACCACTCTTTCACTCCTAGAATTGCAAAATAAAGCAATGATTCAATATGGAGGGGCCATGGATGACCAAGTAAACTGCAAAAACCCATAAAATGATTCTCGAGATGAGTTCAAGGCTCAAGACAAAGAAAAGGAACTCTAAACTAAAATAAGTGAGCCTAATTTATTGGAAAAGGGAATGAAAAATGTGCCAATGAGTGAATCTCAAGATTTTAGCAAAAAGCACTCTATACTATATGAAAAACAAGAAAAATCAATTATATGTTCCATGAAAAACTAACAAAGAACAAACTATCAGATATTAATGTGACATATACTCATGAATGACAAAAAAAATCTAGAATGATTTACAAACTCAAAAATATCGAAGGAAACAAAGGGTGGAAAAACTCAAAAAGGTAAAAAGTGAGGTCAAAGGGGAAATGAGTGGGCCCATTGATAAACATGAAACCAAAACAAGTCAAGGGATCCACCACTAAAGTAATTTAACTAAATGGGTGTGTCTTACACATTGAGCCAAGTAATCAAAAGCAATATTCTTCATTGGTCCTACATAATAAGGTACACCAAAAGTCTAACCAAAAATATTGGGATCCCCACCAAGACCATTGCTAAGATGTCGATCATAACCATGTTCTTTCCTAACTCGTCACTTGAACTTAGCACCAAAATAAGCTTCTACACCATCTTATGTCATTTATAATGTAGGGGAATAACATTCTTATTTAATGAATGAAAACATTGATTAAATTTGTTCCACTCTCGAAATCCTAAGACACTTCTCATGTCATTAGTTAGTACTACACAATAAGTTAAGCCATAAGTATCAATCCTTTTTATGATGATGGTACCCAAGGTAAACATGACTTTGTAGAAGCTCAAGGCTTTTTCAACACAAGGCTCAAGGTAGTTACAACAATATAAGCATTAAGAGCTCAACATGTTACTTGTGCGAATTAAACATGGGTGTGGAGGATAACACTCATTCTCACAAGTGCCTAGGCTAGACCCAATTGACAACTATAAATATCAATTCTATCCTAAAAAACTAAAGAAATTGGCCCTATGAAAATTAATTATTAAACCATAGTACAAGGTATTAGTTTATCTAGGAAAACTCAATAATAAAGTAACTCTATAAAAATGAAGTAACAAACCAAATTATACATTTATGATTCATTAAGGCTGACAACCACTATTTTGAAGTAATTTTGTATTTCTAATAATATTAAAACATAAACCAATATTATTTGCACAGCTAAACTAAAATCAATGTAAACTTTAACATTAATAATATTAAAAATTTAAAATTTGCATTTATAATTTTTAACCTAAAACTTCCAAATCATAATTACTATTACCATTAAAAACACAAGAAACTCTAACATAGACTAACACTCAAAATTCCTTATCTCTCTGCACTCCACTCGACCACTTTATAAACTCGCTCTTTCTTACGACTAGAGGTTAATGCAGATTTGTGAAGGCCATATGTTACGAAAATGATATGCAAAGAAATTAGACTTGACTCGGAAAAATGCAATCATGAAAACTTAATTTTATAACATATCGAGTTGCCTGCCTGAAAGCGAAAGCAGAGAATAAAAGAAGAAGTAGACGCGGAATTCACCCTTAATTCGATTGGGATAGAAGAAATAAACGCCAAATTCACCATTAAGTCAATTAATTCATCCGTAGTGCATCTAGTAAGAATAGCTCTGCAATGCCATCAATTCAATTACCAAAATCAATTCAATTGAGTATGAATAGTTGTTGCACTACCAAAATCAATTAAGAACGAATCTTATGTATATTCAACTAAAAGATATTTATAGTAAATTTAAACCAACTCAATCAAATCAAATTATAACCTGATTAAAGCTCAGTGCTGGCATTGGTTGCCATTGGAATGGACCCGATAGGTATGGTTCTCAATGTAAATGAAGAGGATAGCGTTTAATTAGAACAAACAAGCAAAAAAATGTACTACAAATAAGAGAAAAAGAGAAAACAGGGCCGACCGACTAAAAAGGCCTACCATACACAACACCCAACCACAAAAAAAATCAATCAACAAACCAAAAAATCAATCAACTAACAAAAACAAATATTAAAGAAAAAACAAAAATCCCACTCATTCTTTCCCTAGCATGAGCTCCAGTTTCTACACTTTCTCTGAATCACCTGTAAAAAAAGGAAACCCATTCCAATAAGATCAAATGAAGGAAAAACGTAAAAATGAAAAAACCATACTGTTATTTACAACATATAATAACATAAATAAAACTATACACAATTCTGCCCTCCTTTGTAAAATTTACGACTACAAATTATACAAATTATAATGTCTAATCCGACTGGACGCTGGAAGAGATTAGATGTGAATATTACGAATAAATGATACCAGCAAACTCTTTTCCATTCGATTCATTTTGTGACAAACAAATCCCTCATCCTCTTAACCTTCCTAATTAATGAATATGGCTAGCCAAAAGACTTGAAACTAAACAACTTCACTTAAAATAAAAAAAACAAATTTTTACTCATTAATTCAAATGTGATGAAACTATTAGTACCTCATTATATTTGAAAAAAAAATATCAACAACTTCACTTAAAATAAGAAAACAAATTCTTACTCATTAATTCAAATGTGATGAAACTATTAGTACCTCATTATCTCTGAAAAAAATATCAATGGCTTAAGTATTTATGTCCTGCAAATATTTGTAAACTCAACCATTTATGTTGTAAACATTTGTAAATTAACTTAAAAAAAATATTGATTATGGGTTGATACCAGAGAATGCTAAAATGTGTAATTATTTGCAAAGTCAACCATTTATGTTGCAAACATTTGTAAATTAACTTAAAAAACATTGATTATGGGTTGATACTAGAGAATGTGAAAATGTGTTAAAACTGTTGGGATTTGGTGACAATTAATTATCAAGAACAGATTTGGATCTTATTATTCTGGGTTGGTTACAACCAAATAGACCAAATTAGAATATGGATAGGGATTGTATTTAATATTCAGTTTCATGTGTGAATGTATAAATACATGTAAGCCCGTAAAGGCAAAAACTACTGTGAGAGACTGAAAGAGAACTTGCAAATCTAATGTAATCTCCATAATCCGAATAATAAGACAACCGATGCCTATGCTTGGTGGATGTAGCCCAATGTTTGGGTGAACCACATGAAATCCCTATGTCTATTTCTTATGTGTGTGATTGTTAATTATCATTGAGAATTATGTTTTCGGCATTGACAATTTTAATAAGTGGTATAGAGCTGGTTTGAAAGAGCCTCAAACTCTCATAAGAGCCAACAAAAGTGAGGTGCATAGATTTATAAATCGCCGCAAGTCCCTCCTCTGGAAAGGTGCGGGGACATACTACTCATCCTTCCGCTCGTGAAAATTTTCAGAAATTTCCACCGTTGAGAGAAAGGCACAGTGCGTAAAATTCTTAACATTTCCGCACTCCAACTGGGTCGAGAGGTGGGGAGTCATTCTTAACATTTCCGCACTCCAATTCGGTCGAGAGGTGCGGACTCCCCGCAGTGGAAACGTGAGGTGCAGTGCAGCGGCTCACTTAAGGTATGAAGCGTGAGGTGTGAAGAATTAAATTCGCATGGTGGAGGAGTTAAAGTGTAAGGCACGTGGGTGAAAGTTAAAAAGGTCTGAAGTGATGACGTCCATATGGCTGTTGACTTTTCATTACATGAGATATTCTTTTTAAAAGGAATCGTATAAGAGTGGAGGAGAGGAGAGGAGAGTAGAGTATGCATTAAAAGCGTGAAGGAGTGTATGCGTGAAGGTAAAGGTGTTTTTATTTTTATAAAAAGTGAGGTTATATATTGAAATTATAATATTACATTCAATATTAAACTCACATTAAAACTTTTTATTAAATTTTTTTTTTAAATTTTATTTTAGGTTTTTACCATTATTTCCTCTACATTTAAAAGGATTTTTTTATAAGCACTGGGTATTGGGAGATTTTTTGTGCTAATGGATGAGATGCAAAGTTCGAAGTTTGAAGTTGAAAAGTTCAGCGGTAAAAACAACTTTGAGCTCTGGAAGCTTAAGATGCACGATTTACTCATGCAACAAGACGTGGTAAAGGCGCTTTTGGTAAAAGCAAAGCAGACTACATCCATAACAGATGATGACTGGGATGAGATGGATGTGAGAGTACTGAGTGCCATACGCCTATGTTTGGCCGACGATGTTCTGTTCAATATTGTCTCAGAAAAGACAGCAGTCGGTTTGTGGAGCAAGTTGGAAAGTCTATACATGACAAAGTCCTTGACAAGCAGAATCTACTTGAAGAGACAGTTGTACAGTTTGCGGATGAAAGAAGGTACAAAAGTTGCTGACCATTTAAATACCTTTAATACCCTTATAGTTCAATTGACTAGTATGGAAGTTAAATTCGAAGATGAAGATAAGGCTATTACACTATTGTGTTCGTTGCCTGAATCTTGGGATAATCTAGTTACCTCCATTAGCTTTAGCTCAGCATATGTTTTAGATTATGACTCTGTTGTGGGAGCTTTGTTGGCTGAGGAGATGAAAAGAAAATTTAGTAAAGAAACCTCAACTTTAGAGGCGATGTTGATCAGAGGTCGAACCACAGAGAAGAATGAGAGAAGTTCTTTTCAATCAAAGTCAAGACAAAGAAAGGGTAAAAAAAAATGATGGCACTGTGACAAAACAGGGCATCTCAAGAAATATTGTTCGAAGAGAAGGGAATCTGAGGAAAACTCTACGAAGGAAGCAAATTTGGTTGTAACAAATTCAGGTATAATTTATCACGTTTTATCCATTTCTAGTAATTTACAATATCAAAATGAATGGCAGTTAGATTCAGGTGCCTCCCACCACATGTGCTCACATAGAAATTGGTTCATTTCTTTCCAATCTATTGATGATGGTGTAGTGTTTATGGGAAATGGTATTCCTTGTAAAACTGTTGGGGTTGGCAGTATTAGAATTAGGATGTTCGATGGTATTGTTAGGGAATTAACAGATGTTAGATATGGACCTGAGCTTAAATCAAATTTGATTTCATTAGGAGTGTTGGATTCTTGTGGATATAAGTATACAGGTCAAGGTGGAGCTCTCACAGTGTCGAAAGGGAATTTAGTAGTGATGAAGGCAACAAAAGTTGATAACCTTTATAAGCTGGAAGGCATTACTGAAGTGGCATCTGAATCCTCTTGTTTATGGCAGAGGCATCAAGGTCATAAGAGAAAGAAAGAATTGCAGGTACTGGTAAGAGGTAAATCAGTTCCAGACTTAAAATCTTTGATTCTGAATTCCTGCTTGTTTTATATCTCTGCAAGTTATGATGATGGTCTAAAGGGATGTTGTGTGTGGAATCCTACTTCTCACAAGGTCATCATTGACAGAGATATTGTATGTATGGAACAACCAAAAAGGTTGATTCAAGATCGCAACAGTAAATTTGTTTGCATGCTAGGTAATTCATTGTATGGCCTATTGGTACCCAGGCAAACATACAAGATGTTTGAATCCTTCATAGTGAGTTAGAATTTTTCAAAGGGTAAGAATGACTATATAGTTTATAGTACATTCACAGTCTTGATGTTCTTTGTTGATGATATGTTTGATTCAAGACGAAGCGTGGATAAAATCAGTAAGAAAATGACTCACGTGGAGAGGACAATTCAGATGAGTGATCAAGAAGCAGCAAAACAAATTGTGGACATGGAAGTATACAGAGATGGTAACGATAAGTTGTGGTTGGTGTTCAGTATGAACATTGTAAAACCGGTTTGTACAGGACAATTCAGATGAGGGATCAAGGAGCAGCAAAACAAGTTGTGGACATGGAAGTATACAGAGATGGTAACGGTAAGTTGTGGTTGGTGTTCAGTATGAACATTGTAAAACCGGTTTGTATCCCTCTTGCTTTCCATTATAAGTTTTCTTCAAGTATAGGGTCTGTCTATAAAGAAGAAAAGGTTATGTCTCATGTAAGTTCAGTAGGAGGTCTGTTGTATGCGATGAAATGGTTAAGACCATAGGTTTCACGTGCTAATGATGTTGTCAGAAACATGACAGATTCAAGTGTTGCAGTGAAATGGGTGCTTTAGCGTATGAGAAGCACAAATGTTTCATGGTCTCTCATAACTGTAATGTATACTTTATAGGTGTTTTGGATATAAGGAGATCTATCACTAAATATGTCTCACAAAACAGTTGTGGAAGACATGTTGGAGGTGGAGTGACCCCTTAGGAAATCCAAACTCGTGCAAGTTACACAGGCGAGATCATGAAACCAGTTTTATTAGAGAAGTTGCAGTGGTGCTTGGCTTCTCTTGGCTTGCAGAAGAGGTGATGAACAAAAGGAAGGAGCAAGGTATCAGGTTAATTATTGTCAAGGTGGAGATTGTTGGGATTTGGTGACAACTAATTACCAAGAACAGATTTGGATCCTATTATTCTGTGTTGGTTACAACCAAATAGACCAAGTTAGAATATGGATAGGGATTGCATTTAATATTCAGTTTCATGTGTGAATGTATAAATACATGTAAGCCCGTAGAGGCAAAAACGACTCTGAGAGACTCAGAGAGAACTTGCAAATCTGATGTAATCTCCATAATCCAAATAATAAGACAACCGATGTCTATGCTTGGTGGACGTAGCCCAACGTTTGGGTGAACCACGTGAAATCCCTGTGTCTATTTCTTATGTGTGTGATTGTTAATTATCATTGAGAATTGTGTTTTCCGCATTGACAATTCTAACAAAAACAACCATCAGATAAAAATACAATGATCAAGTGTTGATATTAGATAAATAAGAGAGTCCTAGTACAATATAAATTAGGTTGCAAATTCCAAGATCATGAAAATTTATAGTAGTATAGTACATACCCTGTGAGTATGAAAGAAAGTATTGTAGAGGTGGAAATTATGAAATGTAAATATAGAGAAATTGCACTGCCCTCTTCCAAAAAAATCCTATTTTTCATTTTTCAAGCTGCAAATTTGAAATTATATGATTCTAATTATGTGTTTCTAGTAAGATTAAAAAATAAACAAATATCAATTGTATGTTTAACATAGCCAAAAATCCTTATCTAGCTCATATGTATATTAAAATAAAAGGATATTTATATTAAATTTAAACTGTTCATTTAAATCAAATTATAACCTAATTAGAGCTCAATGCCAACACTGAAAAAAGGAAGGAAGCCTAACTAACTAACTAAAAAAACTTACAAATAAGATTACAAAAAAAAACACTTACTGCAAAACAGAGCAAAAGAAAAAACAAGGTCTGTTGGCCAAAAAAAAAATAAGCAGAAGAAAGAAATACTATACATGAAAAAAAATTAATCAATTAAAATAAGCAGATAAGGAGTAAAGTTGATCCCAATTTTACTATTTGCAAGGCAAAGCTCCGCTCATTCTTTCCATTGCACGAGCTCCAGTTTCTCTGCTTTCTCTGGATCACCTGTAAAAAAAGGAAATCCATTTCAATCAATTCAAATAAAATAAAGTAAAAATATAAAAATGAACAGAATTATAATGTTATTTAGTAACATAAATAAAATTATATACAATTCAGTGTTATTTAATCACATATAATAACATAAATAAAACTATACACAATTCAGCCCACTTTTGTAAAAGTTATAAAAAATTCTAACTTCTAATCGAAAAAATGAGATGCCAATATTATAAATAAATGATACCAACAAACAAACTCTTTTCAATTCTATTCATTTTGTGACATACATATCCGCACCCTCTAAACATTCATAATTAATGAATATGTCTGGGCAGAACTCTCTGAAACAACGAAACGTTGTTTCTAAACCTCACAGAATAATTAATAAATAATTCCTATAAACGAAACTCTCTTAAAAAAAACCGCACAGAATAATTAATGAATAATTCCTATTAATTAATTCAAATGGATGAAATAAGAGAGAATGCAAAAATGTGTAAACTCAACATTAACTAAAAAACATTGATTATGCGTTGATAAGAGAGAATGCAAAAATGTGTAAACTCAACTCTGTATATTCATAATAGAGAAATAAAAGAGGCAGAGAACAATATAAATTCGGTTGTAAATTTTGAGATGACATTGATTATAGGTTGATAAGAGAGAATGCAAAAATGTGTAAACTCAACATTAACTAAAAAAACATTGATTATGCGTTGATAAGAGAGAATGCAAAAATGTGTAAACTCAACTCTGTATTCATAATAGAGAAATAAAAGAGGCAGAGAACAATATAAATTCGGTTGTAAATTTTGAGATGATGGAAATTTATAGTAGCAGAATAYATACCYTGTGATTATGAAGGACGATATCATCATTTGCCCAAATAAATATTCACTTAGGAYATAGACATAAAAATTATGAAATATAAGTATTATGAAGAATTAGAGCGCTTTCTTTYTATAAATCCAATATTTCAAWTTGCAAATGTGCAAATTATGAAATATAAATATATAGAATTGGAGGGTTCTCTTTCCAGACAATCTAATTCTTCAARAGAAGAATATAAATTTTGTAAAAATTATAGAATATAAGTATAAAGAATTGGAGCACCCTCTTTGTATAAAATCAAATCCTTCAAGCTACAAAGTGCAAATTATGGAATATAAATATATAGAATTAGAGCACTCTCTTTTCAGAAAATCCAATTCTTCAAGAGAACAATATATATTCAGCTGCAAATTCTGAGATGATGGAAAATTATGGAAAAATCCAATTCTTCAAGAGAACAATATACAAAAATGTGTAAACTCAACATTAACTAAAAAACATTGATTATGCGTTGATAAGAGAGAATGCAAAAATGTGTAAACTCAACTCTGTATTCATAATAGAGAAATAAAAGAGGCAGAGAACAATATAAATTCGGTTGTAAATTTTGAGATGATGGAAATTTATAGTAGCAGAATATATACCTTGTGATTATGAAGGACGATATCATCATTTGCCCAAATAAATATTCACTTAGGACATAGACATAAAAATTATGAAATATAAGTATTATGAAGAATTAGAGCGCTTTCTTTTTATAAATCCAATATTTCAAATTGCAAATGTGCAAATTATGAAATATAAATATATAGAATTGGAGGGTTCTCTTTCCAGACAATCTAATTCTTCAAAAGAAGAATATAAATTTTGTAAAAATTATAGAATATAAGTATAAAGAATTGGAGCACCCTCTTTGTATAAAATCAAATCCTTCAAGCTACAAAGTGCAAATTATGGAATATAAATATATAGAATTAGAGCGCTCTCTTTCCAGAAAATCCAATTCTTCAAGAGAACAATATATATTCAACTGCAAATTCTGAGATGATGGAAATTTATAGTAAAATACTACATATCGTGTGATTATGAAGGACGATATTATCATTTGCAGAAATAAATAATCACTTACGACACAGAGGTAGAAATTATGAAATATAAGTATAAAGAATTAGAGGGCCCTCTTTGTATAAAACCTAAAACCCAGGCTGTAAAGGTGAAAATTATGAAATATAAATACATAGAATTGGAGCGCTCTCTTTACAAAAAATCTGATTTTTCAAGCTACAAAGGTGTAAATTTTTAATTAAGTGATTCTAATTATGTGTTTGTTTCTAGTAAAAGGGTTAAAAAATAAACCAATTTCATTTGCATATCTAAAACGATATCTATGTAGACTGTAACATTAATAATACTAACCTTGTTTTTTGCATTTAGACATTGACTTAAAACTCTCAAATCATAGTTACTATTACCATTAAAGACAAACTGAACTCTAATATATACCAAGAAGAGAGGGTTTATTAATATAATTTGATGGATTTATGTTTGATTAAAAGGATTTAACTTCATTCTTCATATGTTTTCCATATGCCATTACAAAAGAAAAGAATGTGGTTTATTTTTCCCATTTGTTCATGTAAGCCTATTTAGCTTGTTTAGACGAGTGCATGAAATTAAAAGAGTGATATTTTCCCAAAACAAAATTTGTTCTTCAGCCCATTGTCTCTAGTGAAATTGGTGGCTATGTTGTTTCCTACAAGTTCACTGATTTCCCTTTGCAAAATAAAAATGATTAAGCTATGATAAGGAGTTAGGGAGAGAAGGTTGGCTGCAAGATGGATAGGAATCTAGTTTGCAACAAGTAGCAAAGAATCCAAACATAAGCACACAATGAGTAAAATAAACAAATGGGTAGGGACCTATTGTGCACTTGTGTTTGTCATGGAGAGGGAAAACAAGCGCAAGTCTCCCGAAATTCCATAATATTTCAAATAAAGTGAAATGATATGCTATGAAAAGGAAAACATAATAAAATAAAAACTTGGATTTAAGATCAAGAAAAACAAAGAGTGGGTATCCATAAAGTTCCCTTAGAATTGAAAAATATGGACACCTCAACTTTTAATGTGTTAATCCTCTTTTATAGGATGCTTGGTGAAAATGTGGTCTTCGCAATTCATGTTGCTACAAGCTCCAAGCGATTAAAACTAAGTAGAAGAGAAGGAAAATGAAATGGAAAATAGTGAATGAAGTAGATGTGTACGCAAGAGATGATGCAAGCCAAAATAAAGTGAGGGTGGTAAGAGGAGCATAGACATGGTACAAGAATTCTAGGTTTCTATGCATTAGTCCTCCTTCCATTGCTCAATGGAAATGTAGTCTTCTTGGCTAATTTCACGTTGTTTTTAGCTGCAAGCCATGAAGACTAAGGCCAAGAGAAGGAGAATGAAATGAGATAAAGTGAATGAAGTAAATGTGTAGGAAAGTAGTGATAAAACCCAAAGTAAAGGGAGTGATGAGAGGAGCATAGACATGGCCCAAGGATGCTAGGTTTCAATCCACAAATAAGGGGATGAAGGTGACAACCCTAATTGAAACCCCATAAATAAAGGATTCTCTCTATCATGAAAATAAGCAATGGATATGACCTTTAATAAATCATGGATGGAGACTAAGGCCAAAAGAAGGAGAAAGAAATAATAGAAAGAAAATGATGTAGATGTGTAGGAAAAAGGTGATGCAACCCAAAGTAAAGGGGTGTGATAGGAGTATGAACATGGTGCAAGAATGCTAGGTTTCAAACCACAAACAAGAGATGAGGGTACAAACCCTAATTGGAACTACACAAATAAAGGGTTCTCTCCATTATGGAAACAAACAATGTAGATGATCTTAAGTAAATGGTGGAGAATATAGATCCTTGTAAAAATATCTTTTTAATGGAGGTGCCAAATGATATAAAGGAAGTCATAATGTCCTCACACCACTCTTTCACTCTTAGAACTGCAAAATAAAGAAATGATGTCAAGTGGAGGGGCCATGGATGACCATGTAAACTACAGAAACCTATAAAATAGAAGAGGAGAAATACTTCAAAGAGGGAAGTAAAAGCTCCATGAAGCAAAGAGTAACTCTAAGCCCCAAGGGTTTTCAAGGAAAATCTTTGAGGAAGAATGAAATCATTTGTCACTAAGGGTGAAGAAGCTAAAATGTTAGGCCTCTAGGAGAAGGAAAAGACAGATGGGTCTAATAGTAGTCAAAGGCATGGAAAGAGATTGAGAAGGTAACCAAGAAGACAAAAAGGATGGCCGAGAGGATAAAGGAATGTTAAGAGGCCAAATAGTGAGGTGAGAGGACAAAAGGGAAATCCAGAGACCAAAAATAAGGGTTGAGAGGCTAAAAGAGAAGCCAAGATTACATAGAGAAGATGAAGAGGACAATGTTGGGGTGAGAGGCCAAAACAAGAGTGAAGTGACCAAAAGGGAGGTTGAGAGGTCAAAGGGAGAAAATAAAAACACTAAGCCACAAGATTTTATAATGAAAATATTAGAGGAAGAACCAAATAATTTGTCACTAAAAAAAGTACAAAAAAGATGCCACTGTGGCACAACAATGGAAATATGAAGGATGAATTAAGGAAAGAAAGCTAAAGTAGGGAGGATTACACCAAGGCAGAAAGGATAGTAACTGACAGGGGTATCTTAAAAAAAAGAGAGGATTAAAGTAGGGTTTGACAGTAATAGAATATGAACACACTATATTTGGTCGATTGAAATGACTCAAGGATGAGGCTACCTACAAGACAAAGTTGGCATACAGTAGACTTGAGAAATACTACAAACATGGTGGTTTCCATTGACTATGGAAACATAGTACATTTTGGGCAAGGCTACAGTGATTGTAAAGGAAGGTCATGGAAAAGATGCTAAAAGTGGCCTAAGGATGTCAAAGAGTCAAGATGATAAAGGGACATTGAAAGGGAAAAGTGAATGTCAAGGGACCAAAAAGAGGGGGAAGAGGTGAGACGACAAAAGGGAAATTGAGAGACCAAAAAGAGGCTGGTGGTGTTCGAGGACTATAGGGAAATTGAGAGACAATAAGAAGGGTTGAGAGGCTAAAAGGGAGATCCACAAGGCAAAGAGAGGCCAAGAGGATAATGCTAGCAAAATAGGACATAACAAGGTTTAAGAGGCTAAAACAAAGGTTGACAGGTGAAAGGGAGCAATGATTAACACAAATCCCTAAGGATTTTCAAGGAAAACATTTGAGGAAGAGCCAACTCATTTGTCACTAAAAAAAATTAAACAGAATTCCCCTAGACAAAAAGGAAAAATAAAAAGGTTAAATTAAGGGTCAAGAAGTTAAAAGGGAAGTCCTATAAGAGAAGGAAACGAGGGATGGGGCTAACAGTACTCAAAGGCGGGCTAAAAGATTAATAAGTTAACCAAGAAGAAAAAAAGGATGAAGAGGAAGGGAAAAGGGAATGTCGAGAAGACAAAAAGGGGGAGCGAGATAACAAAACAAAAATCAAGCGGTCAAAAGAAGGGTCAAGAGCCTAAAAGGGAGGCTGAGAGGACAAACAAAGGGCCAAGAGGGCAATGCTATGAGAAGAAGCTAAGAGGCCAAAAGGGAGGTTGAGAGGTCAAAGATATAAAATACCAACACTGAGCCCCAAGGTTTTTTTGGGAAAAACTTTGAGGCAGAACCAAAGAATTTGTCCATAAAAGAAAGTACAAAGTGTTGGACAACTGAGAGGGGGGGGTGAATCAGTTGTTACTGTGCTTAAACGATTATGCCCATTTTAAACTCTTTACAGAACACTCAATGACGATCACAATAATGTAGGGAGTAAGTAATAGAATATTCAACATCAATCACACACATGAAATATACAAAGACAGATATTTCCTTCGGAAACCCATAAAGAGAAAAACCTCTTCTTATTGATATGATAAGTTATCTTTATTTTCAGTACATTATCACTCTTAGGAGCACCAACTCCCTTTGAGGCTACCACCTCTGTTTTACAAGAAGCAACTTGTTGAGAGCACCAACTCACTGGTTTCTCTAGCACCCACTAGAAGGAAGCACCAACTCCCTTTGTGTTCCAGCACCAACTGGATGGAAGCACCAACTTCCAGACACACAGGCACCAACCTTTACAAGCTGCAACTTGCTGAGAGCACCAACTCTCTAGTTTCTCTAGAACCAACTAGAAGGAAGCACCAACTCCCTAAGTGTTCCAGCACCAACTGGATGGAAGCACCAACTTCCAGTCACACAGGCACCAACCTGCATAACAGAGAACAATGGTTCTCCCTTGCACCACCCTACCGCCCTGGTTTTTCTGGCTACAACCAGATGAAAGCTACAACTCCTTGTGTTCAAGCACCCACTTCAAACTCTAAGGAAATTCGTCCTTCCTACCACCCTGAAATATAAATCTTTGTTTCTCATAAAGTTATTACAGTGATACAGGATTTATCAATGGCTTACCAGTCACATCATTGTTCTGCTACATTGCTCTGCTCTGCCTGCATCAGTGTCTTCCTGCTTGCATCCCCTTGTGCTTTATGTTCTTCTGCGTTTTATGCTCTGTGAAACATTTCCCTTCTATGCGCTTTAGCTCCTACGCATAGCATGCTTCTACCTACATGAATAACTCTCTACAAAAGCAACCATCTCTTCTCTGTTCTTTGTATATTTATCATGCCTAGTCCTCTGCCAGATCATTCAGCAACTCATCGTCTTCTTTGGCGGTTACACTGAGTTTGTTCGTCATTAGTGGCTTATCCTGAGATTCTCTGCCTTCTCAAGCAGTGCGACTCTTCGTCTTCTCTGTCACAGTCGAGCTTATCCTCTCTGTTGCTGTTATAGACTTCGACACTTTTCCATCTGTCAATTGTCTCTATGATCAATCTTCATTCCACTGGCAGTTACCTCGAGACTCATCAGCTCCTCTAGCGAGCACCCTGATATTCTTCGAATTCTCTGGCAGATGCAATCAGTCATTTTCTGTAGTTACAGTCAGTCCGTCTCGACAGTTACAGCCATTCAATTATGGCTTATTTGGCTTCTAAGCCCCTTTCTTCACGTGAGCTCTAGCGATGACCATATGCCTATTATAAAGGCGCTTCCCGTGCTCCGTTTAGTGAGCGCTAGCTCCTTTTCACGATATGACCTTGGGATATGAACTTCATGTGACCACGCGATTGTGGGCACATCCATAGGCGGTTTGAGGGCAACCCGCTTTTCACTCCGCAATTCACTACGAGCCTCCATGCGTCCTTTCTCCAAAACCGTGGTTTCAATTGCGGCCTGTTGACCACCTATTCAACTAGGGGGTCAACTCCATGTGCCATGAAGAAATGCATCATCAGATGCTAGTATGTCGAAGACAGTTTGGTTCTACTAGGCAATTTATGCCTCCAGCACACAGTTTGTAAGCGGGATTACCGCACCCCTGCGCGGGTTTATAATGTAATAGGTCTACATGGATCATGTTAGGTCAGTTTCCTTAGGGTTTCTTCATTAGGAGAGTTCCTTTCGCTGAGTGTTTTTTATCCTTAGGAGGTTAATGTGGCCTAACCAGCCGGGTTAATCTCGCTTGAGTTTTTCACTCCCACCCAATAAATCCTCCAAAGTGGTGAAAGGCACTCTAATGAAATCATTCCTAGGTAGATAGTGTTTAGGAATGTTGTAAATGACCATGTAAGATAGCACGCGAAATTTCGCGTAATTCCGTCAAGTATAGCTAGGTTTTTTTTAAGGTTCTGAATTAGTTAATTGATTAATAAATTAATCAATTCTGGTAATTAATGTAAAACTTAGGTCTCGGGATTTTTGATAGGGGTATTTGTACTCAAAATAAAGCTAATGAGACCTTATATACCCGTGGACCAAGTTTCAACTCAGTCGGACAAGTTTTGCTAGGTTGTTTGTCCACTTGAAAGTTTTTCGAAAAAATGGCGGTTTTAATTGCCAAACCCAGAACATGGGAAAATGTGAATTTTGTAATAGTGATCCAAATCAAGTGAAGTAAGTGGCAATAATTTGAAGAGGGACCCCACCTAACCTACCCACACCCTTTCCTACCCTTTTAAACCCCCATTTAATTAAAATTATATTTTAATTTTTTCCCCACTTTGAGCTTACGTACACCTTTCCCACGTGAGGATGTAATAAGTCTTAAGGTGATGTAATAACTCATATTAAATGAGTTATGGACCCCTCCTCATGAGGTGTGCCCCTCCTTCTATCCACCTCCCCATTTGGAGTGTGTCCCACACACACTCTTCCACTCACCTTAACCTCACACTCTTCCTTTAAAACTTACGTACCTCTCCCACGTGAAAATATATTTTTCTTTAATTTGAAATGTGGGTCCCTCTCTCCACTCATGTATTTCCTCTACCACTCACATCATTATTAGGAGTGTGGACTCCACACTCCAAGTCACCTCCCCCACACGTCACACACACTTCTTCCTCACCTCACGTCCCTCATGTCCCTCACATCTCTCACGTCACTCTCACGCTTTCCCTGTCTCAAACTCACGCTTCCCTCGTGGAAACTTGCGCTTTCTTTCTTGAGCAAGGTGGAAACATCCACTAAGTTTGGAATTTGCTTTCAAGGCATGCATTGACTCTCTCCTCTTGGTAACTTACGCCCCCACTCTTGGAGAAAGCTGGAAACGTAGCGAGTAGATGGAAATTGCCTTGGATCAAAGCAAACAACTCCCTCACTTGCCTAATTCGCCCCCTCCTTGCCTTGCTTTCTTCACCCATCCAACTCTTCTTGCCATTTCCCCTCACCCTAAAAGCTTACCCTCTCATTAGCTGCTTTCCCAAATGAGTTGTCTTGTCCCTTGGATCTTTGACACTTGTTGAAGATCCAAGAAGATCCAAGAAGGGTCTCCTTAGCTCCTCAAGCTATTTAAGAGACCTCTCACTCCCTCATTCATCACCTTTTATGATTGCACTGTTATGCTACTCTTTTCTCACCATCTTATTCTCTTCCTCTCTCATCATTTTGTCACTTCTCTTCATTGGTGCGGCTATTGAAAAAATTGTAGCAATTAGTTGCTACAACTTATTCCATTTGGATAATAAAGGAAATGCTTTGGAGGATACACGGATCTCAAGATTTGTTTGGGCTCTTTGCATGCATATGAGGTGAAATCGTTTTGTTTTAAATATTTGTGTGATCACAAGTAGAGTGTTGGGTAAATTAGTTTACTTAACTAAGTTTAGTGATTGTATAATTGCTAGCTTATTTGATCTGCATGTACTAATGATTAAAATTAGTTTTGATTATTGATATATGCCATCATTATCTATTTTCGTCTCACATTATGTTTAATCTTTGCAAGACACTTCAAGGAGAGGATATTGGAACAAGTCCAAGCACAGATTTGCCCTTACTTCTCACTTACACTCCAAGTTATTTCTGATATTGTTCACCTTCTCTCATTCTTCATTTCGGTAGCTAACATGCTTGGATAGGTCACCTAAAATCATTTAATTTTCTGGTTCTTGTATGCACGAAATCTTTGCCTAAAAACAAAAATTTCATAACATTTTCCGAGTGTGTTGCAGCTCAAATCAGCAAGCAATAGCTTGCTAATTTTTGCAGGTTCTTACCAGGACAAGAGGGCATGCTGCCCAAATCACATGCACAACACACCCTCCAAACAACTCCTCTCACTGGGTAACGTTTTCTTCTTCCAATCTACTCTAAAATACTGTAAACGCAAGCCCGAAGGAGTTGTACCCAAGCGGCTTGCTTTCCTTTCAGTCTTTACTTGGAAAGCTTAGCTAGATTAGTTGTGATTTCTACATGCATGCTTAATTTAAAATAATCTAGAGTAGATCTCATAACATATACTAGCTTAGAGCCCGTGGAGGCTTCGTGGATATTTTTCTTTCAGTTTATCTTACCTTGCATGCAATCTTTAATTTCTTAAAGCTTCACCTATCACACATGCATGCGCTAATCGGTTAATTAACTTTTTGGTTCTGTCTTTTACTTTACATGCAAGTAATTGTTTCTTAAGTCCTCCATCTTATGTACATGCATGCAAGTATCGACATCCTAAGGGCTTAATCAACCTTTTACAATTCCGCAAGTTAATTTTAGTTCTCACACTTCACATTTGCAATATAACACTTAAAGAACTCATTTGGCAACTTCTTTGTCTATAGGCATCAACCTTCACATCTTTCAATTTTCAATACTTTGGTAACTTTGTTGAGCAAGCTACAAGCACTCAATCACACTTCACAATATTTAGCTCTTAGATCTAAAATTCATTAATTAGACTTCATAGGACACCTTAACTCACCATCTTCGCCACTTAAAAACTGGGGTTTTGAGGAAAGCCACGGAAATTTTCCGGAGTACTCGGCCTTAGGGTTGCCCTGTGAAGCTAGGGTAGGCCTCGTTGCCTCACTTCTTGAGCATCCAGCAACCACTTGGTAACAGGGGGAGGAGAGTTTTGGGTTGACACCTAGATAGGGCTAAAATCAATCCCACACTTAACCACTTAATTCAATTTTCAGTCTACAACATCAGCAATACAGTTACACACTTACAAGCTCACTGATCTCACTATCTTTCAATTTACTTTCATACGCAAGTTGTCATTTATGTGTTGTAGAATTATTGCTTAAGTGGTTATATCTCTTCATCTGGAGCACTTTACTTTCAAAGCTTTCATCCTTATTCTTTTCCTGTAGCTGTGGTGTGATCCTTCAAGAAGTGCGCATCCACCTGGAGGCATTCTCTTGATTGGGTCTTGAGTGCTTTGCATATCTTGGCCATTGAAAAGCAGTCCAACGGAACTCTATCTATTGTGAGCATGCTTGGCTTCATGTGTTGATTTCTTTATCTTGAGTATCTTTAATTCCTGCACATGCAAGCAAACTTGTTAGTATATTGTCTATCTTGTATCTAGTCTAAATCTGTATATTTGATATATTCTTTTGTATCTAATTGTATCTGTCTTATTGTAATACTTTGTAACTTAGCTTGTAACGAACATTCCCCCTAACTTAGTTGACCCCATTGCCCAATCTTAGGCACTAGTCTTAGTTGCCCTAGGAAAAGGTCTGACTCTCATACTTAGATAGTTGCATCTTGCATTTGTTGATTGACATCTTAGGCTAGATTCCCCCTGACCTTTTAACCAATTAAAACCAACTCCTAGAACATTAAATATTAACCTCATCTAGTAACTAGGGTCTACCCCCCTTGGCTTCCCTAGGAGTTAGCCTAGACGGAAGAGGTTCAAGTCAAAGTGACAGCATGGACTTTGAACCTAGGCATTGTGCCTCCGAGGACACACTAAGTGAGCATGACTTAGCTCACGTTTGCAAGTGTGTATAAGGACAACAACACGACCCGCTCATGAAAAATTAAAACCAGAGCATGTTCTGGCCTCGCAATGGAGCACGATCGTGAATCTCATGATCTTGACGGTGCTCCTGAATAGACAGTTCAGATCTGTCCTCTCAAGTCTGCGGACCAGATCTCACCTTCCTACATCAACGACTGAGACTTACTTCGTGATCCGGGTTCTGGGAGTTTCAAATCTCAAACCCTATTGCTACTAACTGGATATCTTTTGGAATAGAAGATCTGCTGACATCTGTCCTCTTCAATCGATGATTAAGATTTCCTTCGTGAGTCCAGCCTTCGGGCCTTTCAATTCTCAAACTCTGCTTGCTCCCGGAGCATTTCACCCGGAGTCCATGATCCAACGACGCGTGTCCCTCATCAAATCAACATGTCACTCGGATTTGTGATTTGCACGTACCTGAAATGCCAAATCAACTTGACACTTGTCATTGTCTGATTGCGCCACGTGTCCTTGATGACGTAGTCTTGTTGACGTGGTCTGCCACATGTCCTTGTTGACATGGTTTGATGACGTAGAACTCTAGTCTTGTTGACATGGTCTACCACGTCCTTGTTGACATGGTCTGATGACGTAGATCTCCCTGATCTAAAGGTCATCGTATGTTCCCCAGATCGGATGGTCCTTATTTATTTCGGATTTCCAGGCTTCGGGTTTTTCAAATCTCAAACTTTTCGTGGTGTAACCTCCTCGCATATTTATATCCGAAGTGAATGTTGTTCATCGATCATGATCCTAGATTGATGGCTCGATCTTTCTGCGATGCAGCTCTTCTAGCTTATCATGTCCTTCCACTTAGAATGATCCAACGACTGACTGAAATTCGCATTTCGGGAAATTCAAATCTCAGACTTTCCAGAGCGTAACCTCCTCGCGTCTTTAGATCCGAAGTGAACCCTGTTCGTTGATCAGGATCTTATATTGACGGCTCGATCTTTCTGCGATGCTCCTTTTCTATCTTATCCTGTCCTTCCACTTCAAACTGATCTGACAGTTGTCGTTTACTCCGGCTCTCCGGACTTCGGGTTTTTAAGTCTCAAACTGAAAAATCCTCGAAGTGATTTTCTTCGGAGTTGAAGATCATGTGCCACCTGTCAGTCTTGACAATAAACGGTCCCTGCTTACTTCAAGACATTGACAAGTCCGCTCTCCTACGCTCATCCAAAGTCTTAACCTTCGTGCATTTATTTCTGGATCAAACGACTGTTGATCCTCGGCGCTCAGATCCAATGGATCAGATCTGTACTTCTCCTCTACGCTCCCTCTAGTCACTGGACTCTGATCTAACGGTCATCGGGTTTTCAGGATTGGTGATCCAACGGCCACTGTCGTTCTTCCTCCTGAGCTTACCGATCTCTTTGACTTAGAAGGTTTTCTAAGTGATCAAAGGTCTTGACCTTTGCTTCTTCTGCGAGTCCTTCTCTTGGACCTCTGCTGCACTTCTAGAAAGCGCAAAGCGCTATCTCTTCTGAGCTTTGATCTCTGCATACTCACGCTATTCCTCCTGAGCTTTGATTTTCATATTGTTCGCTTCTTCTCCGGAACTTATGCTTTCCATGTTTGCCATCATTGTTGTTTTCCTCATTGCTTCTTTTCTTGCCTGTAAACATACCATCATCGTTGTTGTTCTTCCCATCAATGACAAGCACACTCTGCCTGTAAACATGCCAACAATCTCCCCCTTTGGCATTGATGGCAACCCTGAAGGGTTGCACTATTCTGCTTGAAACTCCAACTATAACATCCAGACCACACCTTTTCTCCCCCTTTGACATCAATGTCAAAGAAAACATGCTCCCCATGAGCTGTTGTAGTACTTTTCGGACGTATCAGATATTCAACCAACACAAATTCCCCCTGACCGGATGGACTCTCTTATTTGAGTCCTGCAGAGTATTTGTATCTAACTCAGAATCTTCTCCTTCTGATTCTTGGACCTGTTCATCTTCAGCTTCAGCTGTGTCCTCTGTAGTATACTCAATATTGCTCATCTCTCTTACTGGGACTTCTTCATCAACCTTTTCTTGTCATAACTGAATGACTCTCCCTGTCACTCTTCTCTCTCTGCTTCTGACTGCTCTTTCCCTTTGGTAAAATATTAGCTCTTTCTGACAAGGTCTTTTCTCTTGTTATCTCTACAAGATGTCATGTACATCAGAATGCTGCTACAAGATGTCATGTACATCAGAATGCTGCTACTGCGGATGCCGCTGTCCTACTGGAACACTGCGCAATTGTAGCTCATATTTTTCAAACAACCCTTGGATCTGCCCATTGATCTTCATCGATCTCTAACCAGATGTATTTGTCTTTATCCAAGATGCTTCTTTACTGTACATTGCTCTAAAGTCGTCTAAGAAAGTTTATACTATGTTTGTCACATGACTACAATTCTTTTTGCAACAATTAACTTCACTCATGTTCACTTGTTCAATCTTTGTTGTCCACATCTGTGAGTACCCTGGTTTCTTGAACTTTGTTTTCTGATCTTCTATTACAACAACTTCATTTTTCTTCTATGATGCTTACAATCCAAAACTTTTATGACCATATTCATCATAAGAGAAAACAAGAACCGTTACAAACACTCTCAGACCTCCTTTGATTCATCCATGAAGGCGTCTCTCGTCTAAACTTACTTTGGGGTGTATGAGTAGCTTCTGGATGTCTTCCTTGATCTGATCTTCTAAATATTGCAGTATTGCTTTCATTCTTTGAACGTGAAGAGCCTGAGTAATACCTGCTTTCCCCCGTTTTTTTTTTTGTTTTTTTTTTTACAAGTGAAGGACCTGTGTTAGACTTCTTAGGAGTACGGATTTCTTCCTTATTGTATCCAAGACCGGATTTGTCATTTGGTGATCTCTAACTATCCAAGATCTCATCCAGGATCATGGAACTATTCAAGAACTTGATTTGGGTGTTTGACTCCTCAACCTTCTTTCTGAGATTCACAACTTCTGCTTCCATCTTATGACACGATTCTTCTTCTACTTCTTCCATGGGATAAATGCTAACAGAACATTCTTTTATTGTATCTGAGTCTTCTTCTTTTCTTGTCAGGGAGGATTCAATATCAACATTATTATATGTCCTTATGCTTTTACTTATACACAGAGAATTGTCCTTGTCTCCAGTCATGTGCTTGGAACATCCACTATCTATATACTAGAGGTCTTTTTGTTTTTGAGTTGAAAGTACTAGACCACATTTTTCACTAACTTTCTTTTTCCATGCGCTGGCATTTCTACCTAAGGGTTTTATCCTTGGATATGCTTTGTAATTCTTCAGATGACAATGTGCAGCCTTGTGACCAAAGTCATGACAGTTATAGCATTCGAGCTCATTGTTCAATAGGTCAAAGTGATTGATGTAACTTTGTCTACTCATTGGTTGTTCATTATTTCTTGACCTCCTCAATTGCATGTCTCTAAACTTAATTTGACCATATGCAATCTGTGGTTTTTTGTTACTTGGCTGTCTCATTCTTTTTTGTGGAAGATATTTATTCCTTGGGTGTCTTGATTGCTCATGTCAAAATCTTTAGGAACAATTTGCAGCTTTGTGGCCAAAGTAAGAACAGTAGATACAACATCCATAGAAAAAATCTTTGTACCTGAAAAATGGTTGTCTTCTTTGAGCAGGTCGATTTCTTCCATGCTGATGATTTCCTTGAACAAAGGGTGTATTATTTCTTTGTTCTACAGATTCAGTTCTAGCACCTTTTTCTTTACTCCACCTTGGTGGCTGATTATCTTCCTTTGTTCTGCAGGTTTGATATTGTCATTGGTTGTAGATTTGACAAACTTGATGGGTTCTTTGTTGCTTGGCTGACCACTACTTGATCCCTCTGTATAACCCAAACCAGTTTTCAACTTTGGATTCCTTTGTTGATTCAAAATGTTGGCTAATCCTTCTGAGGCTTTGATACTTGACAAATTCTAGTGATACAACACTTTAAACTTCTCCAACTCTTTTCTAGTTTTCACTACTTCCAGAGCTTCACATCTTGCCATCTTCTCCAATAACTGTTTTTTCAGAATCTCCTCTATTTTCATTGCCTCTTTTAATTCCACTTTTAGCAGTGCAAAGTCTTCATCAAGTTTTTTACTGCCTTTCTCGAACTGTATCAGGAATTGTTTTGCTTTCTCTTCTTAAGTCTGAGTCTGTCAATCTCTTCCAAAGCGTTGATCAGCTCTCGTTCCAAGTCAACCACAGATTCTTCATCATCAACATCACTTCCTATGTTTTTATTATCATAATCCTCTTTGGCCATAAGCACGAAGTCATTTACCTTATCTTCACAGGAAGAGTCACTATCTGTGTCTTCTGAAGAGTCATCATTGTTTACACATAAACTTTTTTTTTTTATCAAATCTTTTGGATTTGTACTTCTCTTCACCTTCAGAGTTCTGGGCCTTCTTCTTGTGTGGACACTTAGATGCATAGTGACCTATCTTTCCACAATTAAAACATTTGAAGGGAAACTTGCCTTGGTACTTGCCTAATCCTTTCTTTAGTCTTCTCAGAAATTTTGCTTCAATTTCATTAGGCTCAGAATCCTCATTCTTATCTGCTTTAAATGATGCTTCTCTAGTGGTAGATCAATAGACAGAGTCTTAAGATCATGCAGTTCTTCTATTGCAGAAACTTTGGGATTGAATTTATCAGGTAGAGATCTTAAGATCTTCTGAACTAATAATACATCTTCAATCTTCTCACCAAGACATTTCATGGAATTCACAAGCTCCTCAACTCTTAAGAAAAATTTATTAACTGTCTCATCCTCATTCATCTTTAGTTGTTCAAACTATAATTTGTAGGTTTGAAGCTTGGCATCCTTTGCCTTCTCATTACCTTCATAATTTCTAATGAGTTTGTCCCACATTACTTTGGCAAATTCTAAGTGCATAACTTTTATAAATTCCGCTTCTACAAGCCCACTCAGAATAGCATTCATAGCCTTAACATTAAATCCGAATTCTAGCTTGTCATCCTTATTAGCTAGTACAAATGGCTTTACATAACCAATCTCTACCACATCCTAGACATCTGCAACTAAAGCCATTTTGTAGGTTCTCATCCTAACCTTCCATAAGCCAAAGTTTGTTCCATTGAATAGGGGGCCTTATTGGTTGAAGTTCCTTCATGACTTGTCATGTTTAAGCTTACTGATCTACCTTTAAATAAAAGGAACCTGCTCTGATACCAATTGTTGGACAACTAAGAGGGGGGGGGGGTTAAATCAGTTATTACTGTGCTTAAATGATTATGCCCATTTTAAACTCTTTACAGAACACTCAATGGCGATCACAATAATGCAGGGAAATAAGCAATAGAATATTCAACCTCTGTTTTACAAGCAACAACTTGCTGAGAGCACCAACTCTCTGGTTTCTCTAGCACCCACTAGAAGGAAGCACCAACTCCCTTGGTGTTCCAGCACCAACTGGATGGAAGCACCAACTTCCAGACACACAGGCACCAACGTGTACAAGCTGCAACTTGTTGAGAGCACCAACTCTCTGGTTTCTCTAGAATCCACTAGAAGGAAGCACCAACTCCCTGAGTGTTCCAGCACCAATTGGATGGAAGCACCAACTTCCAATCACACAGGCACCAACCTACATAATAGAGAACAATGGTTCTCCCTTGCACCACCCTACCGCCATAGTTTTTCTAGTTGCAACTAGATGGAAGCTACAACTCCCTATGTTCAAGCACCCACTACAAACTCTGATGACATTCGTCCTCCCTACCACCCTGAAATATAAATCTTTGCTTCTCATAAAGTTATTACAATGATACAGGATTTATCAATGGCTTACCAGTCACATCATTGTTCTGCTACACTGCTCTGCTCTGCCTGCATCAGTGTCTTCCTACTTGCATCCCCTTGTGCTTTTTGTTCTTCTGTCTTTTATGCTCTGTGCAACATTTCTCTTCTATGCGCTACGCCTCTTCTGTGCGCTTCATCTCCTGTGCATAGCATGCTTCTACCCGCATGAATAACTCTCCACAGAAGCAACCATCTCTTCTCTGATCTGCGTATATTTATCATGCCTAGTCCTCTGCCAGATCATTCAACAACTCATCGTCTTCTTTGGCGGTTATACTGAGTTTGTTCGTGATCAGTGGCTTATCCTGAGATTCTCTGCCTTCTCTGGCAGTGTGACTCTTCGTCTTCTCTGTCATAGTGGAGCTTATCCTCTCTGTCGTTGTTACAGACTTTGACACTTTTCCATCTGTCAATTGTCTCTATGATCAATCTTCATTCCACTGGCAGTTACCTCGAGAATCATCAGCTCCTCTGGCGAGCACCCTGATATTCTTCGAATTCTCTGGCAGATGCAATCAGTGGTTTTCTGCGGTTACAGTCAGTCTGTCTCGACAGTTACAGCCAGTCAATTATGGCTTCTTTGGCTTCTAAGCCCCTTTCTTCACGTGACCTCTGGCGGTGACCATATGCCTATTCTAAAGGAGCTTCCCGAGCTCTGTTTAGTGAGCGCTAGCTCCTTTTCATGATATGACCTTGGGCTATGAACTTCACGTGATTGCGGGCGCATCCATAAGCGGTTTGAGGGAAACCTGCTTTTCGCCCCGCAATTCACTACGAGCCTCCACACGTCCTTTCTCCAAAACCGGGATTTCAATTGCGGCCCGCTCACGAAAAATTAAAACCCGAGCATGTTCTGGCCCCACAATGGAGCACAACCGTCGATCTCACGATCTTGACGATACTCCTGAACAGACGGGTCAGATCTGTCCTCTCAAGTTTGTGGACCAGATCTCACCTTCCTACATCAACAGCTAAGATTTACTTCGTGATCCGGGTTCCGGGAGTTTCAACTCTCAAACCCTATTGCTGTTGACTGGATATCTTCCGAAATGGAAGATCTGCTGACATCTGTCCTCTTCAATCAACGATTAGGATTTCCTCCGTGAGTCTGGCCTTTCAATTCTCAAACTCCGATTACTCCCGGAGCATTTCACCCAGAGTCCACGTCCAACGACGCATGTCCCTCATCAAATCAACAATCCTCCTTCACTTCAGGAATTTGACCTTTCAAACGGATCAACGGTTTTGCGTCCCCTTTCTCGATCAACGGTCGAGATCTCCTTCGGGCTCCGAGCTTCTGAAATCTCAAATATCAAACTTTATCTATGTCGCTTTTTCCCAGAGTTGACAATCCATTGACATGTGTCCCTCTCATATCAACGGTCGATATCTCCTTCGGGTCTTCGGACTTCGGAGATTTAAATTCTCAACCTTCACGCTCTCCCAGAATGCCTTTAGCCGGAGTCCACAGATTCTTGCCACATGTCCTCCTCGAATCAACAGTCATCATTCACTTCGGGACTTCGGCCTTCAGGGGTTCTGGACTCTGTCCTTCGCAAGTTCGGCTCTTCGCAACTTTTGCCTTCGGGACTTCGGAACTCTGTCCTTCGCGACTTCGGCCTTCAGAACTTCGAAATTTTTGTCATTTTTTGGTGGTGAAACTCCCGAAGTAAAACTCCTGTAGTAACGTCACTTGATGACGTGGAACGAGCAGAGTGTCTACCACATGTCACTCAGATTTGTGATTTGCACGTACCTAAAATGTCAAATCAACTTGACACTTGTCATTGTCTGAATGCGCCACGTGCCCTTTCTAACATAGTCTTGCTGACGGGGTCTGCCACGTGTACTTGCTGACATGGTCTGTTGCCGTAGATCTTTTTGATCTAACGATCATCGTATGTTCCCCAAATCCGATGGTCCTTATTCATTTCGGATTTCCGGGCTTCAGGTTTTTCAAATCTCCAACTTTCCGCAATGTAACCTCCTCGCATCTTTATATCTGAAGTGAATGTTGTTCGTCGATCATGATCCTAGATTGATGGCTCGATCTGTCTGCGATGCAACTCTTCTATCTTATCCTGTCCTTCCACTTAGAATGATCCAACAGCTAACGGAAATTCGCATTTTGGGAATTTCAAATCTCAAGCTTTCCAAAGCGTAACCTCCTTGTGTCTTTAGATCCGAAGTGAATCATGTTCCTTGATCAGGATCTTAGATTGACGGATCAATCTTTCTGCGATGCTCCTTTTCTAGCTTATCCTGTCCTTCCACTTCAAACTGATCTGACGGCTATTGTTTACTCCGGCTCTCCGGCTCTCCAAACTTTGGGTTTTTCAAGTCTCAAACTGAAAAATCCTCGAAGTGATTTTCTCCGGAGTTGAGGATCGTGTACCAACTGTCAGTCTTGACGATGGACAATCCCTGCTTACTTCGAGACTTCGGGACTTTGACAAGTTCTCTCTCCTACGCTCATCCAAAGTCCTAACCTTCGTGCATTTATTTCTGGATCCAACGACTGTTGATCCTCGGCGCTCAGATCCAACGGATCAGATCTGTACTTCTCCTCTGCGCTCCCTCTGGTCACTGGAATCTGATCTAACAATCATCGAGTATTCGGGATTAGTGATCCAACGACCACTTTCGTTCTTCCTCGTGACCTTACTGATCTCTCTGACTTAGAAGGTTTTCTAAGTGATCAAAGGTCTCGACCTTTGCTCCTCCTGTGAGTCCTCCTCTTGGACCTCGACTGCACTTCTGGAAAGATCTCTTCTGAGCTTTGATCTCTGCATATTCACGCTATTCCTCCTAAGCTTTGATTTTCACACTGTTCGCTTCTTCTCCCGAACTTATGCTTTCCCTATTTGTCATCATTGTTGCTTTCCTCATTGTTGCTTTTCATGCCTGTTAACATACCATCGCCGCTGTTGTTCTTGCCATCAATGACAAGCACACTCTGCCTTTAAACATGCCAACACAAAGATTGCCCTAGAGGCATAAGCAAAGAAAATATGAAGGATGGATTAAGGGGAAGAAAATAAAGTAGGGAAGATTACCCCCAAGGCACAAAGGAAACTAAGTGTCAAGGATGAGTTAAAACAAAATAAAGAGAACACTAAAGTTGGGTTTTAGAGAAATGGACTATGAACACAATACCTATGGTAGAGGGAAATGAGTCATGGATTAAGTTACCTATTAGGTAAAGGTAGGATACGGTAGTGAGAAATGATACAAATGTGTTGGTTTCCATTTTGTATGGAAAAAAAGTAGGTTGTGGGAAACACTACAACAATTATAAAGGAAGAACACACCATAAAGATACTAAAAGATGGAAAATGATGCAAAAGGGCCAAGAGGTAAGGCATAGGACTATTATGGAGCAATGGCTAGTTGGGGTGTGGCACATTGTGAAGGGTATGCAAGTTGAGAATCTATTTCCAGAAAGGGAAAACTAAAAGGAGGAACGAAAAAGTAGTGAGGAGGGGTGGATAGAGGAAACTTGGAATGACAAGAAGAAACAAATCCTCCTACAAAACTTTCATTAACGGATGTTATACCACTACAAAAGGAAGAAATTGGGAGAGAACCTCAATAACTGGAGATGTCGAAGAGGAGCAAGGATTCCTATACTACACCTCCATGAAGAGAGTGTGTGTGGTTTTTGTGAGAAGGGTTGAACGAGAATTCCAAGATACTCCCTTAGTTTATGAACCCATTAAATAAAAGGAAAAAAAATAGCCAAAAAGAGATGAATGCAAAAACAAAAGGCCTGATGGAGTGACATGGTTGAGTTAAGATGTAAGATAGCTATTAATATTTGAATGCAAAATAGCTTGTAGAAGATTCATGAGAGAATGGTGCACCACTAAAAAGGAGGGTACCAAATTGATCCAGTGCCCGAAATACTTATACAATAAAGAAGAGGAAGAGGGAGTAATAACTTGTAGCAGAGGTTTCACTTCCAAAAGTGAAAATGATAAAAAGAAATAAATTCAAGGGGAGAGGGAAAATCCAAGAGAGGGCTTGTACTGAAAACTACATCATAGGGTCCAAGAGATCAAGACAAAGGAAAAGAGAAAAAAAATCAAGGTGGGGGCAGCCTACTTAGATTATTTAGGGAATGACAATGCCAATTGAAAGAAGAGGGATACCACAAGAAATGTTGACCACCTAAGGGAGGTAGGGGGGAGATAGAGACACCAAAATACGAGGAACAATACGAACTATTTTCATGGATAATTCATCACATACTCCAGAGAGGATCCAATGAAGCGCAAGGATATCCAAGAGGGTTCATCAATGGAAATATCCTAGCTAGGAGATAAGTAAGACCCAAGAATGAAAAGGGAGGGTGAAGGAATTGGGAACAACGAGAGGAGAGAGCTAGGGAAAAGAATACTCACCCAAAAAAGGACAGCGGGAGGATGCTTTCTATCGAAATGTGAATCAAACCTATGAATATTAGTTTCAAGCCACAAGAAAACATCAAAGCTATGATGAACTAGCTTGGGGCTTAATGTTGGGCCATGGTGGAGTCGCCAAAAAACTTAAAAGTAAAAAATAGTTTGGGATCCAAAGTGTTACTCACACCTCAAATGAGTGAAATGACTAATTTGAGCTAGCTTGAGTCGCGAAGGATCTAACACTAAGGATTTGAAAGAGAAAATATACCAAGAAGAGAGGGTTTGTTAATCTAGGTCAATGGATTTATGCTCAATTCAAAGGATTTATCTTCATTCTTCATATGTTTCCCATATGCCATTACAAAAGAAAATAAAGTGGTTCATTTATCCAATTTGTTTCATGTAAGCCTATTTAGTTTGTTTAGACGAGTGCATGAAATTAAAACAGTGATATTTTAGCAAAACAAAAATGGTTCTTCAACTTGTTGTCTCTAGTGAGATTGGTGGCTATGTTGTTTCCTACAAGTTCATGGATTTCCCTTGGAAAAATAAAGATGACTAAGCTATGAAAAGGAGTAAGGGAGAGATGGTTGGCCAAAAATTGGATAGGAATTTAGCTTGCAGCAAGTAGCAAATAATCCAAACATGGGAACACAATGAGTAAACTAAACAAAGAGGTAGGGACCTATTGTGCACTTGTGTTTTTCATGGAAAGGGAAAAGAAGGGTGAGTCTCCCCAAATTCCATAATATTTCAAAGAAAGTGAAATGATATGCTATGAAAAGGAAAACACAATAAAATAAAAGCTTAGATTTAAGATCAAGAAAAACAAAGAGTGGGTATCCATAAAGAGCCCTTACAATTGAAAAATATGGACACCCCAACTTGTAAGGTGCTAATCCTCTTTTATAGGATGCTTGGTGGAAATATAGTCTTCTACGCCAAGCTCCAAGCCATTGAAACTAAGGAAAAGAGAAGGAAAATGAAATGGGAGAAAGTGAATGAGGTAGAGGTGTACGCAAGAGATGATGCAACCCAAAGTAAAGGGGTGGGGAGTAAGAAGGGCATAGACATGGTGCAAGAATGTCAAACTTCAATGCACTAGTCCTCCTTTGGTTTCTATGTGGAAATGCAGTCTTATTGGTTCTCACTCCACATAGCTTCAAGCTCCAAGCCATGGAGACTAAGGCCAAGAAAAGGAGAAGGAAATGGGAGAAAGTGAATGATGTAGAGGTGTAGGTGAGTAGTGATGCAACTCAAAGTAAGGGGGGCGATGAGAGGAACTCGGTTTCAAACCAAGAGTAAGGGGATGAAGGTGAGAACCCTAATTGAATCACTGTAAATAAATGACTCTCTATCACAGAAACAAACAATGAAGATGACCTTTAGTAAATGGTGGATGGAGACTAAGGCCAAGAGAAGGTGAAGGAAATAAGAGAAAGAAAATTAATTAGATGTGTATGCAAAAGGGGATGCAACCCAAAGTAAAGGGGGGTACTAGGAGTATGAACATGTTGCAAGGATGCCACGTTTCAAACCACAAACAAGAAAGGAGGGTAATAACCCTAATTGAACCTCCATAAATAAAGAGTTATCTTCGTAATGGAAATGAAGAATGGGGACGAGCTTAAGTAAATGGTGGAGAAAATGGATCCTTGTGAAAATATATTTTTGAATGGAGGTGCCAAATGATATGATGGAAGTCATGGAGGTCCTCGCACCACTCTTTCACTCCTAGAATTGCAAAATAAAGAAATGATGCAATATGGAGGGGCCATGGATGACCAAGTAAACTACAAAAAACTATAAAATGAAAGGGAGGGGAAAACATTCAAAGAGTGAAGTAAAAGCTCCATGAACAATGATAGAAATTTAAGGAAAAGTGGACCAAAAAGTCCCCGAGGTGAAAAAATGATTTCTCATATGAATTCAAGGCTCAAGACAAAGAAAAGGAACTCTAAACTAAAATAAGTGAGCCTAATTTATTGGAAAAGGGAATGAAAAATGTGCCAATGACCGAATCTCAAGATTTTAGAAAAAAAGCACTCTACACTATATGAAAAACAAGAAAAATCAATTATATGTTCCATGAAAAACTAACAAACTATCATATATTAATGTGACATATACTCATGAATGAGAAAAACAATCTAGAATGATTTACAAATTCAAAAATATCGAAGGAAACAAAGGGTGGAAAAACTCAAAAAGGTTAAAGGTGAGGTCAAAGGGGAAATGAGTGGGCCCACTGATCAACATGAAACCAAAACAAGTCAAGGGATCCTCCACCAAAGTAATTTAACTAAATGGGTGTGTCTTACACATTGAGCCAACTAATCAAAAGCAATATTCTTCATTGGTCCTACATAAAAAGGTACATCAAAGGTCCAACCATCAATATTGGGATCCCCACCAAGACCATTGCTAAGATGTCGATCATAACCATGTTCTTTCCTAACTTGCCAATTGAACTTAACACCAAAATAAGCTTCTACACCATCTTATGTCATTTATAATGTAGGGGCATAACATTCTTATTTAATGAATGAAAAACATTGATTAAATTTGTGGCACTCTCGAAATCCTAATAGAGTTCTCATGCCATTAGTTAGTACTACACAATTAATTAAGCCATAAGTATCAATCTTTTTTATGATGATGGTACCCAAGGTAAACATGACTTTGTAGAAGCTCAAGGATTCAACACAAGGCTCCAGGACGTTACAACAATATAGTCATTAAGAGCTAAACATGTCACTTGTGCGAATTCAACATGGGTGTGAGGGATAACACTCATTCTCACATAAGTAATAGGATACGTCCAAACTCCCCTCCGTCTCACGTATCCTACGTGTCGGACACGATATGTAAGGACACGTGTACGGAACGTGTCCTGCTCAGAGGACACGTTTCAAACACGTGTTCGACACTTACCCTCACCATGTCCTACCCAGAAAAGTACTTGGCTCATGTTTTCTCATGCAAGTTAGAGTTGTGAGGTGTTTTGGTGTGCAACTGAGGGCTATTTTGCCTTACTAATGTTATTTAAAGAGGTCCCCACCCCCTCAATTTCACCCACCCTAGTGACATTCTCCTTTATCTTTCATTTTTATCATTTTAATTAAATTTTTAACATTACCATTAATTGTTTCAGGATGTTTGAGAGTGGTTCCAACCTCATTGAACTTCATATGGAGAAAGTAGAATTTTATCTCCCATTCAAAGTCAACAGACTTAACAGTTTTCAGGATTTCAAGATTGACAAGATTGTAATGTTTCCATTGGATTCTATCATGTATGAGGGTATGGCATTGACATTTAATCAAGAGAACCAAGCCCTCTATGTACCTCGATGTTGGTGGCATTGATTGTTGAACTCTTTTGTCACGACCCCAGTAAAAATGTACCCTTCACTCAAGTATAAACTCTTCTATTTAAATCTTCTCTTTGTCGTCGTGACTTAGTGGTGTATGTGCACACCAACCTCGGTCTTATATACAGGCAAAGAGAAGAGTGGTTGAAGGGAAAGACAAAGATGTGGGATGTGTTTCCTAATGATATGGGTTTGAACAACAGTGTTGAGTTGGCATTAGCTAACATGGATCTTAATGAACTAGTGCTAGAGCCGGTGACTTTTGATGATGGTGATCCTCTTGAGGGGTCATCCTCTAGAGTCCACATCAACAAATGCATGGATTTCATTGGATATAGGGGAGGAGGAGGAGGATGTAGGAGAGAGCAGTGGTAGTGATGCCAATTTTGATGATTATGACATGGAGGACTACTCACAGTCATGACTAATGAGCTATGGGATTCTTCCTTCTACGGTTCTAGTATCTACCCTATGGCTATTTTGTATTTTTCATTGGCATTCCCACCTATAGTATCAATGACTCTAACTCTATGTCTATCTACATTGTAATACATTTTGATTTTGATGACTTAATGAGATTGAGAATGCTGCAACTTATGATTCTAATTTCTTGTGTGTTCAGTGCTTGTCATTTGATCATCATTGATGTTACAATGTGGTATGTTGCATATTTTGTATCATGTAAATCTTCTAGTTTCTAACAAAATATGAATCTTTATGTCTATATTTCATTTTTGTATGTGTAATTTTAAAAAAAAATCATATATATAATTTTTTTAA